>JAPYYV010024500.1:0-10519 GCA_030522625.1 Copidosoma aretas
CCTCATCCCTTCCCTTTCCCAACTGCTCAGTGCCCAGAGTAGTGCCCTTAATAGGAGCCGGACGTACAGCAGTATAATATAAAAAAAAATATATATATATATGTATTCTTGAAAAAAAGGGGGATTTCCCTCCTCTAGAGCTGTACAGGCGCCCCGCAGTGGGACAAAACGGAGCTTTTGTCCAAAAATAAAATATCTGCAGAACGAATTAACCAATATTCATGACTATTTTTGACACATACAGCTTATTCATTACAGATTATAGGAAAAGTAGTCCAAAGTCAAAATATATTGGTGATGGGGGTGCAAACAACCCTCAAAGTTGAACAAATTAGCAGATAATAAATAAAGCGTGATTTTTTTTTTTCTAATTACTTAGATCATTGAAAATTACCGCGTTCATTGTAAAAATGCCTGATATAATGTAAAACTAGGGGTTTGTCTGATCATAGCAGGGTAAAAATCACCCCTAAATACGTCACAATAGAAAATTTGTTCGAAAATTTCTATAAAAAGATCCTTTATCTATTAAATCTTGCATGAACTGCATGAATTAGAATTCCGTTATGATTAAAAAATAAGTACAAGGGGGTTGAAACTACCCCTATCAAATGAAAAAAAAATTGAATTTTTTTTTTACGTACGAGTCGCATTTAACAGTACCTTACATGCTATATTATGCTATATTCAGCTATGTTGAACTATGTATAGTCCATAATTTAATTATGTCACTTAGGGTTGAAACTATTCCGAGTAGCACTAAATTAAATTTTTTTTTCCAATTACAGGATGATAAAATTATTTGGAACATTTTCTTATAGGAGTGTATGTTGTACATTAATTTCAGATTGTCTAAAATATCATTATAAACTATAGAATTATGAACAATAGAAGTGGCATAAACTATTTTCGATAAACATACATTGAATGACTTTTCTAACAATAGGCATGAAGATAATTTTGCTCAACTTAGTCTACAGAATGAATATGTTGTGAACAGTAGTTAACTGTTCACTAAACTTAACAAATTATGGTTTAAATTTTCTAAAAATTTAAATTTTCTATCCATTAAACAATGGTCATAAGCAGCTTCACAGGATAAAAAAATGATTAATAATATCCCTGCTCAAGTTATAGTACGATTACTGCCTAAGCTATTTTGTGACCTATAAAAAAATCGTCTGCCGAGCATAAGATATCATTGTTTGTATCGCATATAACTGTATGTAATATCACCAACTAACTGGAATCGAAAATACCTCAACTGTTATTATGCTTTAATTATTATTCATTAATTTTTTAAACAGTGCTAAGAGATTCTGACTGATTCTTCTATACCTATTCGCAAGTATATAAAAAAATTGTAATTTAACGTATATTATAACTATTTTTGTTGATTTTAAAATTTTTTCTTTACTTTCAAATTTTTCTCTTGCATTAAAATCAACAAGGGGGCTTTGCCCCCTGCGCGCTTCGCACGTCAACCCCCGAAATGTAAATAAACATAATTATTTTTAAGACTTTTGTAAAAAAACTCATATAATCAGATTATTTGCAACAGACATCCATAATATGTCTCCAATATACAATAAAAAAGCTTCAGTCACGTGACAATCAATCATTTACCATATGATATATAACACACACTCCTACAAGAAAATTTGCAAAATAGTTTTATAATTCTGTGATAAGAGAAATTTTTTAATTTTTGTGTTACTCGGAATAGTTTCAACCCCATGTGACGTAATTAAATTACGGACTATACATAATTCAACATAGCTTAATATAGCATATCGTAGCATGTTTGGTACTGTCTAATGCGACTGGCACGTACAAAAAAAAAATTATAAAATTGTTTTTGTACTATTGGATAGGGTTAGTTTCAAATTCCTGGTACCCTTTAAGTTCATAATTATGGAATTTTATTATATGCACTCTGTGCAAGATTTATTAGAAAAAGGATCTTTGTATAGAAATTTTCGGAAAATTGTCCTGTTTTGACATATGTAGGGTTGCTTTTTATCCTACCAAGATAAGACAAACCACTGGTTTTACTTTGTGTTAGGAATTGTTATAATCAACTCGGTATTTTCTAATGACTCCAAGTAATAAATAAAAAAAAATCACGTTTTAGTTAATATCTGCTAATTTTTCAACTTTAACGGTTGTTTTTACTCCCATTACCAATGTATTTTAACTTTGGACCATTTTTTTGTAATCTGTGATGAATAAGCTGTAAGTTTAGAAAAGATTCATAAAGATTGGTCAATTTGTCCAGGAGAAATTTTATTTTTGGACACAAAAGTGCGTTTCGTCCTACTGTGCACCCCATCCACCCCTCTCTTAAGTGGTGGGGTTTATAAAGACGGCCTATAGTGGTATCATTACACACATAACCTCTCTTACACACACTCACACACACACACGAAAGTTTTCGCATAGGAGACACATACACATAAGCGCCTCTCTAGGCGTGTTGAAGTGACTCCCAACCGTTGTGGCGCCGACGCCAAGTGACGGGACTTGTTTTAACGGCCCATAGTGGTGCCATAACTAGTCAGGTGATTCTAAATTAGAATTATATGGTACAAGCTTTTCAATTAGTATTTCATGAATAGGAGGCGTCTAAAATAGTATCTTTCTTGATGAATGTATCAATGTTACATACCCGTAAGTTTGAGAAAATTTAGTAAAAGAAACTCTTACGTTTGCAGTTCTTAGGCAGCCCATTCGTAGACAACTACAGTACACTTACGCATTAAACTTATACTTGCGCTACTTATTGATTTTAATTAAAGCAATTGTGAAATATCTGAGTTGCCTTATTTCGGTTAAATGCATTGGTATGCTTTGCAGATGTAGGAAGAAATGAGGGTGCGGTGTTAGCTTCATGGTCAGTATGCTTAGTAAGTAGATAACACTGTTTTTAGGGTGCGATTGTTCTATTCACGGAGATGAGGGTACTCAGAATTTAGCTGAGCTATTTTCAGCGATGAAAGTACCCTTGACATCGGTTGTTTCGATACGAATTTTGGGCTGGAATTTTTCAAAAGTGTAATTCTAGGTTATCGTTGCCTTACAGGTGTACAATTCCTGAGCTTATGTAAAACAATGGTGGGTAAGCTAGAAAATCCTCATAGATAAATTATAGGCAGAAAAGATTAGATTGGGTAGGTGCGAATAAAACTCTTCACCAGAACTACATGTCAGCAAAAGAGTTATATATACTGCCAAGGACATGGATCGAGGAAAAAAAAATGGAAATATAGGATCAGGCACTACATTTATGCAGTGATAGCCACACGGTTACTAGGCCAATAAGGTGTTCACGGTAATGGTTAAAAAAAATGTGGCAAAAGATGAAAAGCTTATCGATCGTCTTGGAATGCAAACTTTATTGAAAACCTTATATCATTCTAGTAATCTCTGAGGTTTCTTACACGAATAAACTTGCTTGCAAGAGATGACGATTCAAATTTCGAACAGAACCAAGTTATATAATTTTCGGAATGCATGGATATTATTTGTTCTTATATTAAAACATTTACAATTTATTTACTAGAGTCTAAACTTGAAAACTAACAAAATTATGTGATGCCTCATAAAAGTTGTTTGAATACTGTTTATAAATAATAATATTGTTCAAATATATTTCATTGTCTTATGGTGTGATGTAACGTTTTATAGGCGCTTAGGAAGATCCAGCCAGGCACTGCCCCGTGCCTACAACACCAATCTATGAGCGCTCATCACGAAGTTATGTTTAACTCAACAGTACTTAAAAAATAATTGACTAATCGAGCTCCAAAAATTTACAGATATTACTTACACTATCTTATTTTTTAAAGTTATTATCAAAAGTTGATCAGTTGAATAGTGTTCTTTAAAAAAATCCTAACCCAAAAATTATAACTTTGATCTGTAAAAGTGTGTTACCAATTTTCAAAAATCAGAAATTTTTTTACACTGTATAATGCATTTATTGTTTATGAACGTGTGTACAAAATCTTATAACAGAATATGAAACAGGAAAAATTTAAAAAGCAATTAAGTGAATAAGCAGTGTGCTGCAGCAAGTGTTTTTTTTACATTATCGTTTACCCCGCAAAAAAAAAAAATCCAGTACCAAGGGGATTAATTGGTCAAATGATGTTCATCAACACAAAAAGTGAAAAAATAATGCTTTTCGTGTTATTTTTTATAAGCAGTGAATTTTCTTACATTATTTATTGAAAATACAAAATTTAGCAAAGTGTCACGTAACAATTGACAATAGCTTTAAAGCTTAGGGAATTCTAAAAAGTTAAGCACTTTTTGACCCTAAGGTAGTTGATCTTTTTTTTAGTTATAGACTAGCATATGAAAAGAAACGAAGTTCCTTACATTTTTCGTAGACTTTAGCTGTACAGTAATTATAATTCATATTATACAATATCAAGTTAATAGAGTTAAATTGAAAAAATGAATACTAAAATATGTGTGCATACATATTATGTATAAAATGCATAAAGATAAGTTGAACACTAAATGATCTAGAATAATTAGGTTAATGACTAATAAAAAAATGTTTAAAGCGTATGAATTGAATTTTATCAGAAAAACTTTTTTAATGTCAGAAATAAACATCAATTGTGTACTATAAATATATAAGTGAAAGTTGGAATGGATTAAATCATCGAATACCAAAAAGAATACATGACACTTGCAATTTACATGGACTGAAATTACACAGCCAGTATCTAATCCACTCTGGCCAAGTAGGTAAGGTATCCGCCTTCTGACTAACCGTTTCAAAGATCAAATCTCCTCGATATAAGTATATCCATACAATTGATTGCTTGTTAAGGGATTACTATATAAAGAAAAACTTAGAACATGAGAGTGAGCGACCGACCGATGAAAATCGTACCCGTCCATTATTCGCCTGATCGTACCTTTACTATAAAAGGGGCCCAGCAAATCCCTCATCACAGCGAAGTCACGATTTCCACCATGCAGCATAGAGAGAGGCTATGTATATTACTATATATATATATAGTGTTAAGGGTGAACAATTTTTGTCCCCCCGCACCCCTCTACATCCCTCCCCTAGCCGCCCAACAATTCACAGGTGTATTTGCTCGATTTTTACGTGTTTTGTAACACCGTCATTTGTTTTTGGCCCCCCTGCACTCCCCACACGCCCCCCTACAACCCCTCGCAAAAAAAAGATAGATTTATCCGTATTTTTACGTGCAAATTATATTTTTGGGTTTTTTAGAGCCCCCCCCTACAGCCATCCCACAGCTCCCCCCCGCGGCCCCGCCGCCTCCCTCCCACAAGGACTTAGAATTTTTTTGAGTCTTGTATATTTGCCCGCCCACTGCACCCTGCATTTTTACTGTAGCCAAAGATAGCCGAAGTCACCCGAAAGACACTTCCTCGCCGAACTCTGCCAAAAACAGCCGAATCATTCCAAATATAGACGATTCCTTTCAACGAAGTCCTCTAACATCGTCGAACATTGACGAAAACAACCAATTGCAGCCAAAGCCGCTCCTTCACAGCTCCTCAGAATTTTCTGTTCAGCCCACACGTCTTATTTGGCAAATACAAGGAGGCACAACAATAAAACATAACCGTTAATGATACGACTAATAAAACAGATAACGGGAAATCCGTACGCTCGAGCTCAATACGTAATAACAATAGAATACGATTTAAGCACCTACAACAACCAACCAAATAGCCCGCTCATTTACACTGTCTATTAGTAGATCATTTATTTACTAATGAAGACTGCAAGCAGAGAAGTATATTTGGTTTCGAAATAAAGTATATTATCCTATTACAGGAGTCGGGCAGAGCAAACGATTCATGTATATGATGCCAAAGAAACCAGGTATGCGCAAACCATGATTGCGCTGTAGTATAGCAAACTTCACCTGAGCAGTGATAGGCTAATATCTCTTAATCTGATACCAGGTTATTTTCATACAAAACATGATTAGCAATATATTTCCGTGTATTATACTTACTGTAAAGGAGGTTTACACTTTCGATCATGATGTAAAAAGACAAGGTTTGCTGGATAGCACATGCTTTTGACAATGGATAAAACTGATTAAATTTTAGGGCAAGTCAGCTCCATATGTGTCCAACAGAAAATATGTGTTGTAATACAATGTTCTACTGCTACGTCTAAAAATAACCAATTTCATTCTGCTGCGGCAGAAAATATTTAACGCGACCAACAGGAATACGGCGGATAAAACAGATATTGGATGTAAGACGACCCATACACGTCAGCTCAATATTATATTCAAATAAATCAAAACCCACACACCTAAAACCAAATCTCCAAACAAACTCGTCCGATAACAATGTTAACTAATAAATAATTCATCTACTAATTCAAAATGATTTTAAAAGAAAGATTAAATATTTATATAACTACTTCAACAAAATAACAGAAAGGAAAGAAAGTAATTGAAGCCAAAACTATTTATTATACAGTGAAAAAAAAACTGTTTTTCCTATAACAAATTATCGATACAGAAAATCATTATTTTAAGTGCTAATGATGCATTAAAATAGCAAAAAAAAAGTTATAATAACAAGCAGACAATAAGAGATACGTATAGAATATATCTCCCTAAGATCCAAATGATACTTCTCGTTTTAATACAAAGATTCTTTACACAGCTTGCATACAAATCTTCGGTGTATGATTAGAAATATCTTTATTATATTTATAATTATGATTTGCTTCATAATTCATTTTCGTAAAACTATTATTATCGTCATTTATACTAAGTCAATAATTACTAAAATTATAAGCGCAATGAGATTATCTTCGGGTCAATTGGAGTCTATTCATAACAATGTAATGGGAATCTGTCTTTAATAAGATAAATGTACTTATTCATAATTGGAGTCCGCCCTGAACATGGTAGGACACATGTATGTGTTCACGACTGGAGTCAGCCTTTAACATGGTAGAAAAAAAAAAAAATTTCCATTTTTATATAAGGCCCTTTTTATGCTCACACAAAAATGCTGAAACGCTCAAAAGTTGATTAGTTTTAGCTTTTCAACGTCTAATTTAAGGGAAGCTTATGTTATTATATGGGCATAAACATATAAGTATACGTATAGTCTTAGGTTAAGTTGACCATTGTCAGGCTGAAATCTGCGCAGTTTTAAGCGCCTGGCTGCGGCCTTAACTAGGTGGTTAGACAGCAAAGCTGGGCCCAAGTTTTGTCCTGTTAGTTATTTTTCTGCTTCGACAAGTTATTTCCTATATACTATAGGGCTTCCTGCACAACTTTGCGTAGAAATATTTTTCAAAGTTTTTTTCTTCATCAATGTATCTCTGAAAGTTAATGACCTTTAAATAATTCTTAAAATGATTCTACTTTTTACAAACCCTAACAAAGGGGAATATATGATAAATCGTAACAATGCACTTCAGAAAATTGTATCAACGACAAATATCATCTGAGGATCCAGACGACCCGGACAAACATCTCCAATACTTTTGCTGGCTTATTAGACTAAAAATGTTTACCCGAAGAGTCGTGAATTTAAAAGCATTGGATTTTTATTGTACTATCACTCAATTCGGTCAGTTTGGTCGATCCACTATTCTTGAACTTCAGGTCCTTATTTACAAATTTATTTATACAATAATGAATTTGGGAATAAATGCCATTGTCATATTATTTAAAAATGATATTGCAAAAGGATTATGAAACGCAACAAGACTAAGAATAACTCAATCATGTGAGTATAAGATTGAAGCTGAGGTTATTACAGGGGAGAAAATTATAGATAGAGCGGTCATTCTAAGAATAAAATTAAACACCAGAACTTCATCCTCTTTACCTTTTGTTTTATATAGAAATCAATTTCCCTTGCAATTAGCTTTTTCTATTACTATTTATAAGTCACAAGATCAAAGCTTTGATGGATTAGGTTGGTACCTAAAAAAGCCACTTTTTTCTATTTGTGTAAATAATTGTGGAAATTAATATATTGTAAATCAGACAGAGAAATTAATAAAAAAAAATTTAAAGTATCTATATTTCTAATGCTCATAATACGTTCATATGAATAAAGAGTTATAGAATAATATTAAATTCAGAAAGTTAATAAAAAAAGATAGAAATAATTAAATAAATGCCTTTTTTATAAAAAACATTCCTAGTATTTCAAAAAATTTTACCACCAGCCACCAGAAATCTTTTACCTAAGTCGAGAACCACACTAAACAAGTCAGAAATTAAACCGTACCCCCTGCCACAGTACTAAGCACTTACGTTTTCTTTCAAGGATTGTGTAAGTAAGCCGAAAATTCTAATTTTAAATTTTCTAAATAATTGATACAGAAATCAACTACTGCTCATTTCTAAGGGTTTAAGTATTCTGGCACGGGTGGTTGGCGCGGAGAGCGCGCAGGGGGGCGAGGCTTTAGTAGTATATATATAGGGCTAGAGCAGCTGCGGCGCACCATCATTGTGTGAATGGGAGAGAGGGATACGGACAAGCAGACTGTGGTAGTGCAGTAAAAGCAGTAAACCTATACATGTATACACATACACACACATATATATGTATAAAATATATCGTACGGTATTCGCTCCGTGCCATACTAGTGCAGACGGCAGTCGGCAGAGGTGAAGGCGCATGAACCAGCCTGTTTGTTTATCTCTCTCTGCATTGACTCCGAGAAGGTCCCTATAGTGTCAGGAAAAAATCTTGTGACACTTTTTTCGGTCTAGCCCCCATCCGCCCAAAGCCTGTAACGCGAAAGAAGGAACTTCGTTCCAAAATGCCCACAATACGTGATGCAGCGCAGTGCAGCATGGTGCCGCATAGTGCTTTCTCACTAAATTAATTCTCAAATCTTATCTTTTAAATTTTAATATCAAATTTTCTGTAGGCGTATTCAATTGATTAATGCATAATGTAGCACTCACAAATTTCCGATCATCAAACATTCAAAGCACACTTTTATTGATCAACGTTTTTTTCTTCAAGTTAGAATTTTTTTTTGGAGATGATTATTCTGATCGTGAATTTATCCGGATGCTTTGATACGGCCGCATATCTACATGTTTAAGGTGAAATCAGATGCTAAAAAAAAATGTCGAACTAGTGTGAGCATAAAAAAAAGAATTAAATCAAAAATTAAAGATTTTAGAACAACATTGCTGGCTTGAAATCCAGCACAACCTCGATTCGAGTTACTAATAAAATTATATTACTTATTGAATTTTTCTTCATATTTCATCACACTTATGTGCATAATAATATACTTTCCGTGACTTCTTTTATCTGTACGGCAGCTAAATCTGGTAGAAGTTTCGTCTGAAAATGTTGTCCAAAACATAAAACACTTTTTTTATAAAACACTTTTCTGGAAGTTAGTAGTAATACTTGAGTATAAGTACTACTAACTTTTTATAGAATATGATAAATTAGTTTTTAGATGCGTGCTTAGCCCGTAGTATTTTTAAACTTTCGTGACTTGGATTTTATTTAACCGGTATGAGGAAGATTTAAATTTTGTGTATTTTTACAGAGACTCTACATTAAAAAAAATAAAATGGACAAAATAATGGGATAAAATAATTGTCCAAATAAAACAGCATCTTAACAAAATTGGAATATTTAAGTTTAATAAGCTAACCGGTGTAATCATGCAGAATACAGAAAAAATATTAATGTAAAAATATCATTTGCTAATCTCAAAAAATTACCGAAAACGTGAAGTTTTTTTTAAGTAATATAAAAAAGTTGTTACCATTTAACTAAATATACACTTTTGCCTAATAAATAACCGAGGGTGTAAATAATAAGAGTTTTTATATTACAGCGCTTTTAGTTACTTAATATAACCTCAGTACTCGAACCCTTTAGCCAAAATCAATTTTGCTCTTTCAGAAGTAATCAATCTTATACATTCAATGTATAGAAAAATCATTTTCAGTAGTTGATCTAGAAAGTTTATTTGATACTAAAGATTGATCATAAATTTTGACTTAGTTTGATACTTCAAACAGTATGAAATGATGCGAAAAATCTTATTGGCATACATTATCAAAGTTCCGGTGCAAAATCGACTATTTACACTAGTCCATTTTCTTCTATCATTTTGAAAACAAAATTCCTCAACAACAGATCATGATAGAGCCATGATTTTTATAAGCATGCAGTAGTAGGTAAACTATAAGGATTCGACCACAGTAAGGGTTCAAACACAGGGGTTTTTCAGCCGCCTGGCAGCAGCCTTGGCCCCTACTAGCCCCTGACTGCACCTCTACTACCCCTGTTGGCCTTGTATGCTCCATTATGATGTAGGCAAACAGTGGCTAATTTTATCTTATCAGTTAGAGGGTAGCCGAAATCTGCTACATCAAAAAATTTGAGTTCAAATCTCTCCAACCATTGTTTTCTCAAAGAGCCAAACACATACACTTTTCTGGCGTCTTGTAGGTGTTCTCGAAGAATCGTGCCAATGGTGTTGTATGGGAAA
>JAPYYV010024503.1:0-11612 GCA_030522625.1 Copidosoma aretas
ACTACGCCCCGTGATGCACCTCTTGAGGCACTCGTGAGGCAGCCTAGCGAGGGCCTCATGAACTATTGAGGTAGCCCCTTTAGATTTCTGATCGGGCTGGCTTTCCTATATATATATATATATATATATATATATATGTATCATCTGTACGGATACTGCGCAGCCCGCCTCGAGTCCGCTCAACTAACAGCGCCATACTACTCCTTTGCAAGCTCTCGTCAGAACAACATCGTCCCCGCTATCTCTGTCTTATACTTTCTGTTCGCGGCTACACGGCCATTATATTAGTTGCCATTACTGTATTCCTTGATGTGCTTTACTTAAATACATTTTGCATAAACACATCAGAGCCTTTTTATTGTGTGTGATTTCTGCCATCACTCTTCCAAGCGACTCTCGCACACAAGACTACTACCAGTCTCACATAATCAGATAGTAAACTTACTGCACAACGCCGCATAATGAAACTTACTACACATGTATACATGTTACAATTGTACTCATGAATATATGTGATTCCACTTTATAAGTTGTCATTTAAATTTTAAAATGAGAAATTTTTTTACCGAGTTGATGTTCTTGCTGATAAAGTGTTCTAAGTTACATATGCAGAGCAATTTATCTTATTTTTTTAGTGCATTTTTTAAAAATGTTTTTTAGAGAAGTGTTTTAAAATTTTTTTTTTATTATAATATTGGGAATTAACTTCACATAAGCCCATTTTACTACAACCATCGGATTATGAACTAATTATACTGCAATATTTATAATAGTTAAATATAATGATATTTCTAGTATAAAAACCTTAAAATTATTAAATAATAAATTATAAGCATTCTGTAAGAGAAATCAGATCTACATATTTTTTCACGTCATTGGAATTTCATATAAACCCACACAAAAATAGCCTCCTCAGACTTATTTATATAATTAAGCTTGGATCTATAACTGAATTCCAGAAAAAAGAGATTAAACTGGAAAGGAAAATCAAAGAATCCAATACATCACTTACCACACGAACTTTTAATAGCAACAAGGGAGGGGGGGTGGGGGAGTCTTGGGACCGCTGGCAGAAGTCAAACTTGAAGTATTCTGAAAGGAGAGATGACTGTTAAACATAATAAAACAATAATATTCATCAGTTTAATAGATGAGATTTCTGAAATGTGTGTTTTTAATAAATTGTTTATTCAATATTATTATGAGCATACAAACATTGGTAGTGTAAGTAATTATTCACGTGTATATAAAAAAATTATGATAGAATACACTGCAAAAAATTTCAGTCGACTATTACTACATTAAATGAAGGCAAAAAGTGACCTGTATTTAATGCAGTATATTTACTATAAAAATGGCAGGCTTACCACTGAAAATAGTAATTTTACTACTAAAGTAGCATTTTCATTGGCAGATGGGGTTAGTGTTGAAAATTTCTAATGCGCTTGTAATTTTACAGAGACGGTAGTAAGTATACACGTATAGTACGTTTATATTTTTTTGCGGAACGTTATTACATTATTTTATTGTTCTTTTGGGTCGATAATACAAACTTATTGGTTCATTTTATTTAATTATTGGTCATTTTATTTTACATGGATAGTCTTATTGTAATATAAGTACATTGGATAATGAACTCTCCTCATTTTTTAATAGAGCAAGTCTCACTGATATCCCCTGGAACGTATTTACGTCCTAAACAATAGTTACATTGCAAACGATAGGTATTATCGGAACAAATAATTTAAAGATAGGAGTTCTCGACTACCTGATTGACCTGTATCACGGTGTCATATCATACTTACAATATACACACGAAATATATGTAGTTTATAGTACACGTGCATGGAATATGCCTTAATGCGCACGCATTCCATGTTGGTAAAGTGGAGAAATGTACACGGAGTGCGACAAAGTCAGCTGGCATGCTGCAAAGTAGGCTAATTTTGTACTTGGCTGCACTATATTACTCAGTGATTCCAGATTGTCGGAACTTAATTACAATGCCAGATAGTCGGATAGAATTAGCCGATTTCAGGCTGAAATAAGGAAAATTGATAACTCGGGTTTTAAAATTTTTTTGGTAGATTACAGTGTCAGGAACAACACCCTTAGTTTAAAGGCCAATCCGAGGTCAGCCAGGGGGTACAAAAAAATGGTAAAAATGGTAAAAATCGGTTTTTTGCGATTTGCGCGAAAACCGTAAAAATTACAAAAAAAAGTCAAGACGAGGACAAAGATGCGCAATAAAAAACGAATCAAAGCCGTTTTTGTGAGCCCCAATCGGTCTAGCTGTTTTTGAACAATTTGCAACATACCGCGTTTTTGGGCCATTTTTTGAGTACTGTATAACTTACGTCGTATTGAATGTTAAGACTTGAAATTTTTATAAAATGTCTCTTTCATAGGTGCAAACATATCCAATAAATTTCAAGAAGATCAGTTGGAAACTTTTTTTTAATATAAAAAAAAATCGAAAAACAGCTCTTCCGAAAAATGGCCATAAAAAAGTTTTAGGCCATCGTAGAGGAAATTTTTCGAACGCGCTCTTGTTCCTTAGGTGTTTCTCTTCAACACAGTAAAACGGCGTTTATTTTTCAGGTGTAGAAGTACTACTAAACTTGATTTATAAAAAAAATGATTTTGCGTTCCGGCCGAAGACCAGTGGTGGGGGGTCGCTGAGCTCCGGAGGCGACTATATTGGCCCAATTCCGTAAATTTTCTCTTCCGACCTTTTTATATTGATCTGTACTTTGACAGCATAATAGCTAATAGAAACATACAAACCATTATTAATCCATTGAATTACCATAAAAAATTAACAATAAAAATAATATTATTAATAATAAGAAAAAAATTTCAGTTTTCGAGAGTAGCTCTTTAGAACACATCGCAGACACTTTGACTGATTAAATGAGATATACATTTGGAAAATACGGAAGAAAATGACAATGACGCGTGCATAGATTTTGTACATGAAATAGCGGACAAAACGGAGGAGGAAGAAGAAGATAATGATGATGATGATGATGATGATCTTAATATAACAGATAACAATGAATCGGACACTCAAAAAGTTAATAAAAAAAGAAAAATAATGATATGACTAACGCCACGCTTCAAAAAATGGTTTTGTGCCATAAACAAATTACTGTTATGTGATGTAAGTACTTAAAGTAATGTCAAAAATAAAAAACTACCATGAAACGTCAAAAAATTGTCTATTAATTCAAATATTGTTATCATTGTTAGTATTATTATTTATTTATAATAATTCAATGGTGCATCGATGGCTTGTCTTATTGTACTCGCCATCTAGTTTCCAAAGAAGGTAGAGATACAAAAATACAAATTTTACGAACGAAACCGATCTTCTTGAAATTTGGTGGATATGTTTGGACCTATAAAAGACACATTACATTAAAATTTCCAGTCTTAATATTCAAACGACGTGAGTTATACAGTACTCAAAAAATGGCCAAAAAACGCGGTGTTTTGAAATTTTTTGAAAAACAGCTGGACCGATCGGGACTCACAAAAACGGCTACGATTCGTTTTTCTATTGCGCATCTTTGTCCTTGTCTTGACTTTTTTTTGCAATTATTAAGGTTTTCGCGCAAATTGCAAAAAACCGATATTTACTATTTTACCATTTTTT
This sequence comes from Copidosoma aretas, assembly GCA_030522625.1. NCBI lineage: Eukaryota > Metazoa > Arthropoda > Insecta > Hymenoptera > Encyrtidae > Copidosoma > Copidosoma aretas. Next base: position 3,659 of record JAPYYV010024503.1, read on the forward strand.
TTTTTACCCCCTGGCTGACCTCGGATTGGCCTTTAAACTTAGGGTGTTGTTACTGACACTGTAATCTACCGAAAAAAAATTTAAACCCTGATTTATCAATTTCACTTTCGAAAAAGCTAATTCTATCCGACTAAAAGTCCCCACAATCTGGGAGCCATGGCTGCTCGGAAATAGCAATGGCGACCAGTCTCGCTGCGCTCGTGCGCCACACACCGGCCGCGTGAGCATTTGGCAACTTGCCGCACTTGTATCACAATACACTATTATGGTGAGTATATACTTTTTTTTGTGGTATTAGAGTGTATTAACCTGAAGGTATATACACTTTCTTTATTCATGGATGAGTTTTTACAAATGTTTCACAGAGTATTACAATGAGTTTGAGTTCTACACTAGTATATGATTAGTAAGGCATATATAGTGTCAAAGAATACAAATAAAAATGATTGTAAAGATAAAACACACAATTGAAGAATAGGGGTACATAAGGTAGTCGCCGAGCAAAATTAAAAGTGTCAGTACTGAGTTGCACTAAGTAACAGTCCGCTCGTGGAGCGAATATAATAAATAAGTATTCGAGCGTAAATAGCTTTTACATTAAGATTACATTTACTGAAAAAATTACATATGAATGAACAAGCACATACATTAGGTTTAGCGATAAAACTTTCTATATTATAGGGGGGATACATGTTTATGCTACAGAGATCATTTAAAAGAGACTTCCTTTGTTCTTCATAAAGATGACAAGACCAAATTACATGGTTTAAGTTTTCAAGTTCATATCAGCATTTACATTTCGCATCCGTCAAGATGTTTTTACAGTAAAGAGACTCAGCGAGGCTGTGGTGGTTTGCACGCATTCTATTTACAACGATAATATCGCGACGTGGAAGTCTTAACTTCCTGAACCAAGGATGTCTTCTTGGTGTATGGAATACTTCAAAATAAATTTGTCCTTTGTGGTGGCCGTCTTGGATGTTTTTATTATTGCTGTTTGAAAAAGCTGTAGATTAGAAGGATTCAAAAAGGTCCGAGAAATGAATGTGGTCTACTAAAGGTGGATTGTATTGGGTGTATAGTTTAGCTATTTTGTCAGCTTGTTCGTTGCCAGCTAGGCCAATATACGCAGGAATCCACAATAGTTTGGCATAGTTAGAGGGATTGGATGTAATATATTGAAGGTACTTTAGTTTGATTGCATGTAAAAGAAAATTCGTTTTAATGCTATGATTGGAGGAAGAGAGGTTTTTGAGGGAGCTCAAGGAGTCACTAAGTATTATAAAATTTTTGTTGGATTGTGTTAGGATGAGATCAAAGGCTGAGTTGATAGCAGAACATACAGCTGAAAAATTGAAGATAGGCTATTAAGGCTTTTGGCGTAGGAGAAAGAGAGCATCAGGCAGATGCAGGCAGAACCGACCGAGGGGAAGCCCTTAATTTTACTGCCATCAGTATACATGCACTGAGAGAAGATCGGTGCAGCTGCTGCACCCGTACGTGCAAGTATCAAGCCAAATGACAACACAGCTGATGATCCGGAATTCGGCACAGTAGTTGAATCCACAGCACATACTATATAATACTTGCAAGAGAGCCAAACCGGAGCGCCCAGTGCACCGCTCCGCTACTCACTTCGCTCCGCAGTACCGTAGCCTGACTGCGCTGCCTATGAGTCAGCAGCTGCACCGATCTTCTCTCAATGTGGCTATTACGTTGTGTGACTGAAGATAGTTGTTCAAAGCTACATTGGGGTTGGGAATATTACTCAATGAGTGGCCAAAGCTCAGGTCAGTGGGAATAGTAGAAAGAAGGGTATAAAAGTGGTGGCAGTAAATAGCAAAGTTATTGTTGATGGCAATATTGTATCCTTTTTCAGGTTTGAGGAGAGGGGAAATGCACTTAGACAGTAAGCTAGAGTATCTGGATGGTTTGTTGAGTTTTTTATAGTGATATTCGAGAATGATAGTGGAAGTTTCTGATTTTATGTGGCTTAGAGTTTTTGCTAGATAACAGCAGCAAAGGAAGCTAGCGCGTTCTTTGATGGAAGTTAGTCCTGATTCAGCCAGTAAGATGTTAGTAGGAGTACTCATACGATATCCAAAGGCGTATCTGATGCAGCAAGTTGGATTTTTCCCAGTTTGTATAGTTTATTATAGTTAGATGGTAAGTATATAAAGCAGGCACATTCAATTAAAGAGCGGATGTAGCTTTTGTATACAATTAATAATATCTCTGATTGGGCACCCCACCAGGTACCACGCAGGTATTCGACAATATTCAAAGCAGACGTACATGTACCGTGAACATGGGCTATGTGGTCGTCGAAATTAAAATTGTGGTCCAGGATTACGCCTAGGAATATGACAGTTTTAGAAGACTTTACAGTGGTATTGTCCACAGTGATACTAGTGGAACCAGGTTTGATATTTTTTTTGGATAGCTGTAGAAATCGGGTTTCGTGTGGAGAAATATTAGAGTCTTAATAGCATTTTCAAGGGTGGTTTTGTTATCTTAAGTAGGGCTGGATTTGGTGTATTATGCCAGATCAACAGCAAACTATGATATTTGAATGTTGCCTGGAATGCCAGATACGATTGATGATGTGTAAAGAGCATAAAACAGGGTGCTCAGAACCACCCTTGAAGAAGGCCTTTGTGAGTAGTATAATAGTCGTGTTAGAAGAGATCAGAATGTAGTCTTCTTTTTCTGGTGATGAAGCTAACAAAGCGAGTAAACTGTGGAGAAAATTTCATTTCAGTTAGTTTATTCAGTAGAATATCAATATTAACTTGGTCAAAAGCTGCTTCAACATCTAGAAAGGCTGCGTAAAGATCATTGTTTTCTTTGAAAGCACCCTTAGCTGTGATAGTAAAGTTGATTAGGTTATCTATACAGGAGATTCCTTTTCTGAAGCCGTGCTGGCTGTTTAAGAGTAAGCTGTTGGTTTCGGACCACCATCGAACTCTGTTTTTGACTAGTGTTTCAAAAAGCTTGCATAGGCAGGAATGAGTGAAATTGGTCTGAAACCACAGGAGTTAGGCTTTTTGACAAAGTAAACGTGGATGTCTTTCCAGGAACCAGGGTAAAGTCCGGATGAATACATGGCGTTGTAAATGTCGAGGAGAAGAAGTTTGTACTTTAGGGAGAGTCTTACAATAATGTCAAAGCCAACTCCATCCATACCAGGAGCCGAATTTGGGTTTTTGCCTTCAAGAGCAAAATTAGATTCTGTAAAAGAAAACGGAGAGTCAAGGAATACATCAGGGGCAGATGATGGGTGGTTATCAGCATTAGTCTGGGCCCAAGGAGGACAAATTTTTCTAATCGTAGATCTGGAGTCAGTACTGTTAAGCATAATGTTCTCTGTGATGTGGGATGGTCTTCCTTTAATTCAGGAGTTTTTGAATATTCTACATCTAATCCATACCCAAGCAGGGTTCGTGCGGAAGTCAAGGCTTTCAGTAAACTGTTGAAAGCCGTTTTTTTTTGTGTTGAATAGTAGCTTGGCCAGGACACATTATTTTTTGTATTTAATTAAATCTTGTAAATCTAGAGAGAAAAAGTATCTTTTGAATGCAGCTTTTTTGAGGTGCCAGGCACGATGACAACCAGAGTCCCACCAAGGAACAGGGTTAGTATGTTTGCGTTTTGACATGATTTTTTTGTTAGGGGTGGCAGATATAATAGCTTCGACGATAGTAGAAACAACCATTCTGTATTTTTCCGGGGGACTAGAGCATTCAAATTCATGGGTATAAAAACGGGGAAAAGCATTTTCCAGGAAAGTTCCAACCCTGGATCAATCGGTGTGGATTGTTTTGTGTTTAAATTTATTTTTGTTACAAGTATATTTGTCTCTGTTGACATTAAAAAAGATGTGAAAGTGATCGGACTACCATGTTTCATCACACATCTCAACATCAATCCACTCAGAAAGGTTTGAAGTAGAGAAAATTAGGTCCAAGTTAGATCTATAATTATTACGAATGTTTATATAAGATTGGGTGTTGAAATTATGTAGGATCAGATTTTGAGACTTATAAGCATTTTCTAACCGAGGTCCGTTATTATCATTTTGGATGCAATTCCAATTTACATTTTTTGCATTGAAATCTCCTACAAACATTTAATGGGAATTGATATCGATGCAATCAAAGATATCGTACCATTCTGACTGGGTTAATGAGAACTCAGGAGCTCTATAGCATCAGTGCCGTCTTTACCAATAGGCCCGCTAGGCCCGGGCCTAGGGCCCCCGCCATATCAAGGGCCCCCACACAGAAAATTATTTGGTTATTATTGTTTCAAAACTTATTCAGTATATAAAACGTTATTAGGTATAAAAATCTAAATAAACATTTTAAACATTTTTTCTTATTAAATTTCAATTATTTACTAGAAAAAGTATAATTTACAGATTTTTCACATGTTCTTAATTTAGAGTATTTTCCTGTCTTTTTTCAGCGAAGTTCGATGTTAAATCATCAAAATTAATTTTGTTAACAATATCTTATTCAATATACAATAAAGCTAAGTAATTTAAGTTATAGTTTGACATTGTAATCCTATGCTTATTTTTCAATAATTTTAAAACAGACAAAGATCTCTCACCACAACAGTTAGCTACCATCTTACATTGGTACATACGGAGGGAAACTTCAAGATTCGAGAATGTTGAAATAATACCATCTTCTATGATCAATTTATGTAATTGCAAAAACGACCACTAACGACTGTTGCTAAGTGCCATTGAATAATTTTTGAACTGATTGTATACATGCAGAAAATCATCAAATGATAAATCTGTATCATATTGTACTTTCATGAATCGAATCATCGCTTATTTAACACAATTTTGTAAGAAAACTAACTGTTTATTTCATCATAGGTTTTTTTTTCGGTACTCACTGTTGAAACGTCAAGAATCGATGATAGGTAAAAAAACCTCAATTTTCAAACTCTGTTTTTAATTAAATACATTGCCCTCACAATCTCCTTCAAATCTTCTTACCTTAATAGGGGTAAATGACTCAACTACTGCGCACGAGCCAATTACTGCGTTTTTTTATATAATTACAGGAATCATCTATTTTAAAATACTTAAATACGTCTGAAAAGTAATGAAAACAAAATATCATATTCATAAGATATTATTTTAAGAAAATTGTAGTCAAATCTGATTTCAACAAACATTTACTGTGGTATAAAGTTGACGGTTTCATCAAAACAACTTTTTACTTCATTCGAACAGATACTTTCTCGAGTAGACGTGTTCCTAACCTCAACAATAGTTTGTTTACGTTTTCGCACAAACGATTGTCTTCTGTATTTTTTTTCGAGTTGAACAAACTTGGACTGGAAAGGGAAAGTTAAGGTATTAAAAATTTGTACCTTTATAAATCAAGTAGTCCTTTAAATGTGCAAAGTAAGTGCGCAGTATTTAGTGTGCAGTATTTAGCCCCGCGTAGTAATTAGTGCGCAGTAATTAGGTAGGGTGCGAAGTAATACATTCAACGAGATATTTTTTTTTATTATTCTTTTATTCCGAATTGTTTAGTGTTTTCAACACCAGAACAATTATTTTATGTTAGACTGATACCAGATATTTGTTGTAAAGTTTTAGTTTGATGTAATTTGCGTGAAATAAGCACGTAGTAATATTAATGCAGCCGACAAAAAAACAAGTATGCAGTAATTGGGTCATTCATCCCTACTTCTTACTCTTTTTCTTTTGGGCTTCTCTGGTGCATTTGAATTTTCATTGAAAATTTTTTCGTCTCTCTCATAATAAATATCAAAATTTTCTCTAAGTTCAACAAAGTATTTTTTCAACGACTTAAGTAAAGCTACAACTACACTCATACTTACGTTTTCTTTTTGTACCGTCAAATTTACAGAATTGATTTAAAATAATACATGATTCCAAATTATCGAAGTTACTGGGATCATAAATCAAATAAACGTGAACGACGGAAAACCCGCGTAAAACGTCTCGTCTAAACAAAAGTAACTCGGGGAACAGCGAGTTAATCATATTTTATTAAATAAATTATTGACTAAATAAAAACATAACCTACATCCCAAGATTTTTAACCCAGTAACCCGGGGGACAGCGAGTTGATAGTATTTTACTTCAACAAAATATTAATATAGCAACGTCACCTACATCCCTAGCTTTTTTATTTATTTAATACATTATTAACTCGCTGTCCCGCGCGTTATTGGGTTAAAAAGCTTGGGATTTAGGCTATCTCTTTTTTTTTATAATCATTTATTTAATTAGAATATTACTAACTCGCTGTCCCCCGGGTTATTGGGTAAACTCATGGGATTAAGGTTACTGGATTTTTGCGGCTTTGCCCATACAGCCAATTCGAATTCCGCGAGCTCGAACTCTATCACTTATGAGATCACTGGTCCGATCTTATAAAGGTAGTGCACCGCCGCTCCTGTATTATACCAAAATTAATACTCTTACTGTATTTTTTATGGCAACAAAAAATGTGTAAAAAATTAGTAGAATTTAAACAAAAGAGTGATTTTGTTTCTTGTTGTATGAAGTAAATTCTAATCAGATAAAAAAATGTCCCTTTGTATATTTAAAATTTTAAAATTTATGTACATAATATACGTAAAAAGACGTAAGCGCTAGTATCCTTTATCTGTATGTTAGTCCGAGAGCCCACTGCAAATTTGGCTGCCTATAACTGTTGAGGCCAAATATTTTTTGTTAGATAGCGCGATTCTTGTGCAAAACGAAAATCCAGGGCTGCCGAGTGTACGGATTTTCAGAAAGAGAGAGTAAAAATACTTCGGAGCGAATAGTACTTCACGATTGTACCTATCACTGTTGTGGACGTAATTAGCACCAAACTGTAGTATTTTCTCTACTGATTACAAAAAAATTATGGCAGCCCCAAATATCTTTTTCAGGGGCAAGGCAACAGCTTCCAAAGTATCATCTGTATGATTGTCGAATGATCATCTGCTCGGGTGGCTATGTATATATGACTGATTCCGCGCTAACTTGCCTAGATCGTGTGCTGCGTAGGTACTCGAATTCCAAAACGAAATTGACTGTTACAGGGCACCCTATCTACGTAAAATTTTGTGTTCTAACTGATGGAAAAGTCAAAACGGGCATTAGAATCAGTTTTCATTGAAATATTGAGGGACAAAGTGCCGAAATGTCTTTCCGTCCCCCTGTCACCAACTCAATTTTCCAACTTTAGACCCTTGGTGTACTTACGTATACGTTACGGGCCCCAACTAAAGATGTGCGTCGAAAACTTTGATGTTTACTCTACGAGTTGACACCAATATGAATGCCTCACTCAGTCATTAAGTTGTCCAACGAAGCACATACATTTTGTGACGAGTTTTCGTCTCAATAAATTGACCACAAGTCATTGGCTCAGAAAAAAGAGAGAAAAGATATTCGATCCCACCAAATGGTGGATTCTTGTACTACACACTTGAGGTAAACAAACGCGAGTGACAGAGTCCTCATTCATTCAACGCTCAGTCGGCGCTGTGAGCGTTTGTAACCTCAATTTACGCGATTACTAAAACTTTCTGTTTTTTCTGTCCCCCTTCGTTCCGCAACGAGTGTAGTCTTTGAAGGTACGGGTTGTACATTTCGTGTAAGAATTTGTTGGTACTAAAAGTAATACGTGTGGGAAAGAAATAAAAACTGTGTCCACAAGCTGCACGAGATGTTTAAAGTCGAAATGTCCTTGCCGTCTTCTGTCCTGTCCGTCCCCCTTCCGACCCCCCAATTCTAAACTTGTCTCTCGTTTCGTTTCTGTGCATCGGATCTCCACCAAATTTTTTTTCCAGCTTTGTTGGGCTAAAATATTAGATACGTATCTCGGCGATTGATCAAATTGGCCTGTTTTTACGAAATACATCGGTAAACGATGGTTCTACTTTCAACGCTAGTAGCATGGGC
>JAPYYV010024504.1:0-11789 GCA_030522625.1 Copidosoma aretas
GGGCGGGGCCGGGGGGGGGGGGGGGGGGGGGGGGGGGGGGGGGGGGGGGGGGGGGGGGGGGGGCTGGAGGCCACTTCTCTCCCTACACCACCACGCTCTCCCTCGGCGACGCTTATTTCCATGTCTCGGGGCCAACGAGCAATGGAACAGCGACGCCCGACAGCAGTGGGCGGAGACGACCGAAAGGGAATCCATTAGCGTCCAGCGCGTCCGAGCGAGTCGTCCGGGCTTCTGTGTCGGACCTGCTTGTGTCCGCACTCTACGCAGCTGGCTCGAGTGTTTTGTTCCCGCGGGTGAGAAAAACGGCGAGGGCGCGACTTTGAGGAACGAGAGGAATGATCCGCGTCTGCTTCTCGTCGTCCGACGAGGCAGCTAAAAACGGGGGACGCTCGACAGAGGCCAGAGCCGGCGAGGACACGGATGGATGTGTGCAGGGGGGTGGCGGTGTACCGGATACGGGATATTTGAGGAAAGCCGTTTCGAACGCGGAGTCGTCATAATTTATAACTGCGGACAAAGAGCAGGCGAGAGGGAAAAGGCAATGGTCGCTTTGCAATGGTGTTTGGAGATCGGAAGGATCGGGATGCTGAGGAAGGGGAAGGATGACTCTGCAAATTGATGAAGAAGCTCGGACGCTGGATCGTATAGGAATTGGGAAAATCCAATAACCGATATCCTGGCTAAGGTACTCATCGGTGTCGTCGGTCACGAAGCGAGGTTGACAGGGAGACCGGATGTGGTCTGGATTTGTAAGAAAAAAGACAGATACACGATGGAGAAATCCACGAGCGAGGGAAGCGAAAGATTAAATTTAGTGGTAGTAATAATAATAATAGCCATAACAATGACAATAATACTAAAACCAAAGAGTAGAATTTTCCACTTTTACGTACGTTCAAATATTTGACGACGAAAAAAATTTGTCTCGAAAACCGCGAAACTATGAAAATTCCAAGGAATTTTTAATATCCTTATCATATACTGTTGCAGTTTTCCGATACTTTTTAGCAGATCTAATGATTTTCCATGCACATTTTATCCATTTTGGCTTTTCATGTATTATTCTCACTTTTATCGTCACTCCTGTCAGCTTCATAAAACAAGTGATCTCATATATAATACTGTTAGGAAAAAAAAAAAAAAAAAAAAAAACAATCACCGCACTCCAAAATACAAAATCAGAAAACCAAAATCTAACGAGGTAGCGCTCCCACCGGTCCAGAAGACCAGCCAAGAGCCACGCTCGAGAGGGAGATTCGTTACGAGAGCATCGTTAAAGTTGCACCCACTCCGGGGCATATCCATCGCTCGAGAGACGAGTGGAATCACAAGAGTGGATAGAAAAGCAGATAAGCAGAGAATATGGGGGGGGGCGGGGGGGGGTGCAAATCTATACTGCACGGGCGAGCGGCCGTCACCCTTCAACCTAACCCCCACATATCTCTTATCCGCAACGGATGATTAAACATGCCTGCAATTCGCTTTCCGCTGCTACTAAACCACTCGACTTCTTCGCCCCCTCTCCTTCACGACTGCCGCCCAACCCACGCGCGCATTTCTCACTCCCCCGAGCCGATGGCCGTCATCAAGTGTGCTCGTGCTACTTCAGCATTAGTAACCCCCTCCCCACTCTCTCAGGTCACCCCCAACTATTCCAAACACTTCGAGCCTCATTTGCATGTCTCTGTGCTGAGCTCTCCCTCGCTGCCGTTTCTCATTCCCCCCCTTTCGTGGAAGCATCTCTCGCTCTCGACTCTGCGGCCCAGGACTCCTCTCTTCCCGCGCGCCTATGGTTTGGTGTGGAGTGGTGATACCGCTGTAAGCTCCTGCCGACTCTGCTCGCCTCGACTCTGTTGGCAGGCCTGGCTTCCGTCGCCGATAACGCTACGCCGATCAGCCGGACCGGGACCGTTTCGTCCGATGGTCCCCGTTGCGTCGGTCAGTTGAAAGCCATTTGATCACCGCGATTGCAGTACAGGGGCTCGATTGAGGTAGCGAAAATGAGCGAGCGATTTTAATTTTCTCGCGATTTAGAAGGAGAGAATACAATTTTTTCAATGCTAAACGCATTTAAAATCGCGAGAGGTTTAAAATCGCTCGCTCATATTCGCTACATATTCGCTACCTCAATCGAGCCCCAGGCTGGACTTTTCACCGGACAAACGTACGCGCGCGTTTAGCCAGCTCTATCCCGAGTACAAACACAAAAGCCAGTCCCAGCTGTGGCAACGCTTGCCTTTCCGGCGGCAACGTTGCGGTTCGCCGAGGAAAATCGCATCGGCCGAGCGCCCCGCGAACTCATAAAACGCGCATCGCTGGCTCTGTAAATTCTCAACCCGCGCGGGCACCACACGGGGGGCGCTCGTGTCACCGCAGGCCGACGCGGTGCTGGCTGCTGTAAAGTTCCCTCTCGTGGGCTGTATTCGGGCCCTGTTCGTCGACCGAACGGTAAACATGAAACAGGGATAACGCGGCCTCGTTGCGTGCGAATAGAAAAAAAAAAAAAACAGTAAAATCATACCCACGGGCAGTTGGAGGCGGTGTGTACTGCTGGTGGTTATTTCGCCTCGATCACCGATTCAGCCGTTGGCTATCGGGGCCAATCGCGCGTGACCCGCCTCCGAGCAGCAGTACAAGCAGCCACTCGTAGCTGTATACCATACACATACTGCACATACGCGCGCGTACGTCTATACTCGGATGCTCCGTTGGGGCCTGGCCAGCAGAGTGAAGAGCATTACCGCGGGAGATGCTCGACTTGTCCTCGTTAATGTTATCCACGGGCCGTATCTCCCGCGGCGACTGCCCCCCCCCCCCCCCCCCCCCCGCCCCCCCGCCGGCCGGGGCCCCCGCGCCCGGCCCACCCCCGCACAGTATTACGGAGAGGCTCCTGTGTATACATATAACTCTCGCTGCATCTCTATTTAGCGCTCGACGCTCGAGGTGTGCGCGCGTGTATCCGTCTGCGCACGGGTAGAGCCGGTGTCCCCTCCTTAACCCAATACCGAGCGAGTCGAGCACGTAACTCTGTATCTCTCTCTCGGCCGCTTCTCTGTCGGATCGGCTCGTATACATCCATGCGAGCGGCTAATCTCGAATGCGTCGATTAATGAGACGTGCGGTGCCGAATCGGGCGCGGAATATTGGTATTTGGCCCGGGGACTGGGTGGGTCTCTTCATCGGTTACTAGTGCTATACGTGTCTGGCTCTACGGGGGCGGATAGTATGGATTTTCGGGGCTGGGTGGGATTTGGGGGATTGAACGCGTGAAAAAGCTGGGAATTTTAATGTTATGGTTTGAGAAACAATAGCGTTGCTCGAGTTGGTTGGACGAGTAACGGCTGCTTGCGGCGAATGCCTGGTTATACGTGATTCGTACTACTTGCCAACAACAAGAACAATCCGTTTAGTTTTCAACTCTGTCCGACCATTTTCCATTTATCCTATATTGCGTGTTATTATACAGAATTAGTAACGAGTGTCCGGCTTTGCCTTATTTCTACTACTTACTAACAACAAGAGCCCTCAGTTTGATTTTCAACTCTGTCTGACCATATTTGGATATACTACTGATGTACATATTAGACCCTAAAAATCAACGGAAGCGGATTACGCTTGTTATTCTCAACCTACTCAATAACGAGTAGTACAAATCACGTATGGTGAGACATTTATTACATGCAGACTTTAATCTTCAAACTAAATCATCCAATGTTATTTTTCTATGAAATAGTATTGAAAACATCTTTCATACAGCTTGTTCACTCAATATCAGCACGATCTTGAATACATCAGGTGTACTGATGACCCACAGTTTATCTCTTCGTCACAGCTGTCCGTATTCACGAGCCAAATGCGTGTCGACACGGCCAATTGAAATCCTCGGACCAGTGCACGTGAATGTGCGTACATGCATGTACATAACCACAGCGCATGTGTGTGTGTGTGAGAGATAGAGTTGCCGGGGTGAGCCGCCAAGTGCGAGGTCTGGATGGCGGGCAAAGCTATACGTATGTATGACGCTATAGGAGAAGGAGTACGAGGGAGGGAGTGAGGGCAGCGAGCATTTCGCTGACGGGATCGTTTCAGCGGTGCACGAGCTCGGGGTGCCTCGGAGGTCCCCGTCGGCCTGACCGGCGATAACAACTCTTAAATCATTCGGGATGTCGCCAAAGTCGTGGCCGACTCCTCCTCGTTTTCGATCATCGCTATCTTTCCAGCCTGTTCAGCCAATATGTTCTTTCTTTGCACTCCACGGGACGGAGAAGGAAAACGGTTCGATCGCCTCCGTCGATTTCGGCGCTTTTCTCATTTAACGTGGGGCATATATATATATACATCGTTGAGCTTCGGTTATGGGTTTTTGGACAGGAAGTTCAATCGTGGGTGGTGAATTGGCTGAGAACGCTTTCGGTAATGGGAGTTCGCGCGATATTTTATCCGAGGAGTCGTGTGCTGTTAACTATATTGAGGTAAACAAAATTATATATATTTAGCAGATAATCGAATCTGAAAGCTTTGAAATTCACGTTATAACAGAAGAAAGCCAAACAGCCAGCTGGTGTTGCGCAAGAGCAGCGATGAAATTCACGGATTGCAGTGCCTCAAGTGGCTGCACGATATTTTCCAAGCGAGGTTGAATTTTAACGTTTCACCTTTGCATGGAGGCAAAGGAAGACCCGAAAGCGGGCAAGAAGAAAAAGGCGTGAGCGAGCCATCGGTGGCTGGAAGTGGAGGAAAAGTCGAGAGACGGAGGAACTTTTGAATATTCACGAACTTTCTATTACTTGGAAAAAGTTTGCCCGGCTCGCCGATGCACAAGCCGCGAAACGGATGCGGCTGTTGGGCACGAGCGTTCGACGGTTATGTGGATTTGAATTCTTGTGCATCAAGTGGAAAATGTTGTTACGCCGCGTGGAGTGAAGTTCTGAGACGAACGAGTCGATGGATAATTTAAAATGACTTTGTATTCGAATTATTTTTACGTTCCGACGATTTTTTACACTATCACGGATCTTGTCATTTAACCGACTGATTTTCATACTTTTATCGGGTTTTCATTCAAACGTTATAAGAGTTTAAAATAAAATCAAAATCGTGCAGTTGATTTATAATTATAAAACATGTAGAGCAGCTTCAATGGAAATTCTTCGAAAACTCGTGACAGTAGTCTTCAATAATTCGAATGAAATTTGCATGCAATGATGACGTGTCGATTCATCAATCAAATAACGAGAAATACATCCTGCAAGAGTGACCATCTACGGAAAAATAATTCGCTCAATTGGATTCAAAATCCTGGTTTCAGTATGGCAGATGGCTGTGTATTTTTGAACTAAGATATTTAATCTTACCAATGTAAATGAATATTCAATAATCCGCTTTAAAACAAGTTCAAACGCGCAAAGTGGGCGACTAAAACTCAAGTGTCTTTTTTTATTTCTTGGAAGAAAAAAGGAAGGAAAAACCCGTCAGATATATCCCGCACCCGTGCCCCGAGCGCACTCCCTGCGAACTCGCTGAAGCAAAGAAACAGCAGCGCAAGCCAAATAAATCAAACGGTCAACGCCCGCTACGTGACTCCCTTGCGATATTTTCAATTCGAGCCATCGATTTACGCTCGCCACGCGTGATGACACGCCACCACCGTCTCCTCACTCGATCCGACGCACGTGCGTTTGTGCAACACAGCCCTTCGATGATGCAGCGTCTTACGCACAGACGACAGCGCAACTCCCAACCCAAAGGAGCAGGTAGCCTATACATATCCCATTACGGCACAGCGTCTGCCTTCTCTCGTCGCTCTGCTTCAAATCCCCCTTCCTCCGTACGTGTGCAGGTCTTGGACATGGGAACGCATTCGCGCGTGAACGCGCAGATAACGCAGAATTATGGCCCGGACGCGAGGAATCTTTTCCGTCTCTCTCTCTCTCTCAATCCAGCTGTGGATGTATGTATGTATGTATGGCCACACGTGCATCTGTAGCCACATCGATGACCATAGTGCTACGTCCAGAATCTTCCTGTAACTTTTTGCTCGCAGTTAACGGATTTCAGAGCAAGGCCTGACGTGTAAGAATATTTTAGATCTTCTTGAGCGTTTGAGTACAAGATATAGTTGATTTGAAACTATGACTTCTACTCTGTACGAAAGAAACAGCTGAACAGACACCATCTGTGTCTCGGTTGGTAGGGTGGACTAAAATTTTTGAATAAGGTGAACTTATGTTTGAGACTCCTGGTACATCGATTGATCTATGATAACAACTAAAGTTCTCCAGCTGTTTATCAGATGCAGATACTGAGCAACGATGACAAATCATTTTTTTTACTCGACAGATTGATATTTCAAAATAATGTTTTACAATTAATATAAACATGATGAACACCAGATCTGCAATGTGAGAATGAATTCCAACATTAGATCGGTCCTTTTTTCTCAGAGCCAGACAGAATACACGTATGTTCAAATAACCATCGATCGAGGCAATTCTCTTAGATTCCGACAATCATGATCAGAAGCCCCTATCGGATCATAATACTGAAGCTCGGATAATCGAGATGTGCCGGAAGGAGGAAGAAAACGAAAGGGAGAAAACTCCCCCAAGGTTGGTCGGATACGGAAGGTGGGATCGAAATTCGAAGAGACCACCAAGGAAGGATCCCTCGTGGGAGAGACTACTGGTCAATGTCGGACTTACCGACTTACTAGTTGGGAGAAACGTACGTACACACAGAGAGAGAGAGAGAGAGAGAGAGAGAGGGCACGGGTAAGAGGAAATCCGACTCGCCTCGCGGGACTTGGCTTATCTGTGTAACACCGAGGAAGGTGGACTTGTGCACGGTGGATGCTGGTTGGCCAAGTACGTACTGTTTAATAAGCGCTCCGTATCTGGGGAAAGCTGGTGGTTATATCGGTGGGCTCTTGTGATCGGAAACGTTCACGGATCTTTCGGTTCGTTTGTTTGGATGAAATTAAGATTTCATAGAGTCTGGTGTGAGGAACAAAGGGGTCACGAGCTCAGGGATCTTAGAATAAGGGCCTGATATACTTGTCTGCTGTACAAAGGAGTTAATTAAGAAACTTGAGTTGTTGTGAGACTTGAAACTTTGTAATTACGATTCGTCTGAATGAAAGAAGAAAAAGGTGTTTTGGCCAGCATTGCTTCAAGACAGCAATACCTATTTTTCTTGTAATTATAGGGTGTCTTTAGAGTTAAAATGGATTAGAAGTAGGAATAATTTTTTTTCAGTAGTAAAACCACGGTTTGGTCAGACATCTTTTAAAATATCTCGGTTCTGAACCCAAACAATGCTTCTAACTGATTTATGGCGATTCAAATACGCAAGAGTAACAACAGACTTTTATACTCTGACTGTATAATAATTATCAATGCTCATTTATGCATAGCTTCATAGTTTTATCAAAACAGCCGACCATAAATTAAACGTGAAAAATTCTTTAAAAACGTTGCCCCAAACCCGACAAAATTTAACGGGACAAAAAATTCAGCTGCCTCGTTTTGTGCGGGTGCCAGCGCGGGGATTAACAATTTCAGTCGAGCGAAAAAAGATTCGCACTATGTTATATATGCGTTTCTCCCGGTCCTGTTATTCATAATAACGGCGTTAAGTCCGCAGCCGGTGCTGTCGTCGCTTCCGGCGTCCCACTTCCACCTCCTCCACGCGAGTTGGCTTTTCCCACTTCTTCCCAGCTCGCTTTCTGAGTTCATAAGTAGGCCGCAGTTATATACGTATATACATCATTCTCCACATTCACACATCTTGTTTCACTTTTCGCGCCCCGGCTGCCTTTAAATTTTTCAATTTCTCATTCCACGCGCTCATCCGCGATCGCGTCTTCCGTGCTTTCTTCTTCCTCGCAGAATTTATTCAATTTTTCTTTTTCCATGTATAGTGCGTTCGCGTCAGTTATTTCGTGCATCTCATACATTGTGTCGGGTCATGGTTTTTGGTCTAAATCTAAAGAAAAATGATGTAAAATGTTCGCCCTATGTAGATGAATAAGATTTTCGAACATATGAATGTATATTTTAATTTATAGTAGGGAGTACAGGAATAAAAAAACAGATGTTGGTCGTCTGCACTTCTGGGTATTTTTGCTCCCACTCTGGGTTTAATGAGACATACTTATTATTATGCACGAATAAAACATCATTTGTCCATCCAAGATGATCTTGACGAAATAAAAATATTATTCATCTACACACAAATGTCTGACCAATAAAAATTAAAAAAAATCACCAACTGCTCTTCCATAAATAAATCGTGTGTGCGTGTACTTTTCATTAGATTCCCGTCATGCAAAGACCAGAGATTTTTGCGTCTGTTTGTTTATCATTTTGATGCTAGATGAGAAAAGTACGACGTCACAGTAGGTAAAGCAGCAAAGACAATTCAACTTTGTTGATCGCACAGAGAAAAAAAGAAGAAGAAAAGCAAAAGCAACCAGCAGGGGGCGAGATATGATAAAACGAGATGTTAAACTAAGACGCAGGGTAGTGGAGCGAAAGGGAGAAGACTGCCCCTCTAAACAATACAAGCTCCTGCCATTCAACAGACACCGGGAAATGCTCTGTCACCCGCAGCATACGATGGCAAAATGCATCCGTACGTACATCAGTTTTCACCTCCCCACCGACGACGAAAATACGCGCGTCAAGCTCACTAGCTCGTTTCCGGGCGGCTTTTTATTACACCTGCATCGGAAGCAACGTAACGTGAAAATCGTACCGACGCGGACAATCAATCCGTCCACCGCGACACTCGGAAGTTTCTCCGCTTCTCCCTTCCATGTGATCTCGCGTCTCTGTTTCCGGGCGCGCACGTGCGAAATGTTAGATTCGAAGCACGGGAGCACCCTACGCTCTCTTTTCCCAGCGGCACACGCGAGTTTGAACGAATCTTCTGCGACAACGACCCCTCCGTCGAGCTTTAATCATTCATCGGCGTGGAATTGCTCGTTTTCCCCAACCCGGGACGCCCATGTCGCGCTCGGGGCTTTTGATTATCGGGATAAAGAGACCGAACGAATTATAAAGTGCGGCGGCTGGGGATTAATTAAAAAGTTGCCGAGCGCTCGTTGGCGCCGGGATCATTGTTGCCCGGCGAAATGATGGAGGGCGTGAATTTGCGGGCGGTGACCGTTTTTTTTTTTTTTTTTTTTTTTTTTTTTTTTTTTTTTTTTTTTTTTTTTTTTTTTTTTTTTTTTTGTTTAACTGGGTCGCTTTGTGAAACCTCCCGTATCTTCTTTTTTTTTTCGGGAGCGCAGAGCGAAAACTACCGAATCTGCTTTTTTTTTACGAAATCAAACGCTTCAATCCATTAAAACTTATCGTAAAATCAAACTTGAATATACCGTGAGGGGGCACTGTTCATCCTCGCCTTGCGTCACGGGAACTCGTTAACTTTCATAAACTTCGGCGTCCCGGGAATTCGCAGCTGCAAAAACACCTCGGAGCTCCGGGAAGTTGCAGAGTAAAAATACGCCGGCTGCAGCGTCTCGCTCGCTTTGATCCGCTCTCGCGAGCAATCGCATTAAAAAACTGCGTCGAATGGCAAACTTTGGAACTGCACCGGAGATCGTTCGAGCTGGAGAGAGTGCGAGGGTCCCTTTCTTTTGAAGGTGGGCCGCGTGGATGCTTACGAGGGATGAGGGTGTATCGGGAAAATTAATTTTGCTGCGACAAAGGAGAGGCGAAACAAGTGGAGTATTAATGATATTCTGGAATCTTCAGTTTTCTCCTGGCTCTCGAGCTTTATGGCTCTTTGACTCGAGGACGAAAAAAAAATTTACGATGAAAGGATCCAAGGCCCTTCAGGAGCAAGTTGTTCTGTAGCTCTCGGTCGTGTGTTTCGTCTCCTGGCTTTCATAAATTTTATCTTTTTTCTTTCATCGTATGGTCGACATCGTCTCTGAACTCGAGTGTGAGCTGCCATTTTTCGAACAAGATCGTAGGCGTCACAAATGTTGATCAAAAAGTATCCCGAAAAAGTATCAACCAGGAATAATTAATAAATCACGTAATAAAACCAAAGGATTATTCTTTATGAAAAGATAGAGCACGTTTTGCTTTTCGTTTATTTTGAAATTTTCCAACCAATGTAGATTAGAGTATGTTACACGGAAATATTGATAAATATTTTTTTTCCATCAATCATCTAGACTATTATTAACAAGTATCTTATTTTAATCACATTTTTTACAATTATAATTTCAAATAACAGAAAAGAAGATTAATGTAGAACCATTGACGTATACCCGTTAAAAAAACACACATGAAATTATCATGAAAAGCTTGTCACGCCAAACAGAGTATACTTTTTTACCGTACTCTTGCTCGATCCCGAGCATTACGATATATTGTAAAACAAGGGCGAGATAGAGTGAGGAAGAATCAAAGACATTTATCAAAGCCGAAAGACAAACGCACAGTATGGCAGAGCGTACAGTGACTTCTTGCCGAAGAGGACCGCTTCCGTACTTTCTTTTATCCTATTCGTACAACTTTTCCAGCGTGTGCGCCTGTATGTCACGGAGAAAAAACCAGAAAGTGAAAGAAACGAGGGATAAAACAACTCGAGACCAGAGAATATTATCGACAGCCTCTGTCGATTCTCTTTATACCAACTCTGTATCTGCAGGATGTGAGTCTCGGTTGGTTTTTTGTACGATACGTACAAGCGTCGGCCGAGATCAATTCCATTCATTTAATTGTACGTGGAATAACACTCGTTGATCTACGATGGATCAATTGAAAAAGAACCTCGGTGTAGGGAGGAAATGAAATTACGCGAGGTGTCAATACAAATCCGGGATAATACGAGATTTTGGCGGACTGCATGCCTTCGGCCAAACGTTTAATTTTAACTGCGAGTGAAAAGTTTTTCCTAAAAAAATGTACAATTTTATCATTGTGCAAAAATGGTAGCTCAATTAAAAGTAACCCAAAACAATGCATCCACTTTGGTTTCCAGACACCAAAAATCATCAACACGAGAAAATCCGGACAAACGATAACAGGCAGCCGGACGATGTATTTATCCGTTGAAAATTGTAAAACCACCGCGCCGAAAAGTCCCCGCGATCCGGAACAGAGAGCCGAGCCGGCGGGGCGCGAGCGTTATCACGCCGACCGATGCCCCTCGATGCTCCCCCCAAGATCCCCGGCGTCCGTCCCCGAAAGCTTTTCCGCTGCCCGGACGGCCCGCCCCCCCCCTCCCTCGCCCCGCGGCATCTTTTTTCCGCCGCCGAGCGTCCGCGCGGCCGGCGAGTGGAAAAGGTACGCGCACGGTCAGACCCGGGGCGGGGAGGCCGATCGACGGAAGGCGTTCACCGCGGTAGCCGCCCCGGTGCGACGAGATCAACGAATGATCCGGCGATTCTTTCGCGCGCGCGGTGACGATGCCCGCGCCGATCGGCCCGTCGGCTCTCGCGATCTCTGTTGGGCTCGGCCCGTTTGCCGCCGGGGGTATTAAAACGCGCGTCACCGGTAGTGGGGGCCGATGCTCCGCAAATGAGAGTTAAGGAGCGATGAATGCTTGAATGGGGGGCAGGGGGCTGTTCGCGGTGCGCGCGGGATCGGGGTTTCGGTGAATCACCGCCTCGTTCTCCGCGGCCGATTGTGTTCGGGTTTCGAACGATCCCGCGAGTGCAAAGCCCGGGTCGGGGGGGGGGGGGGGGGCTTTTTAATTTTTCCCCCCCCGCTCCCCCGGAACCCACCATCGGCCCGCTCGGGCCCGGGGAAGAGCGGCCGACCCCCCCCCCC
>JAPYYV010024515.1:0-14582 GCA_030522625.1 Copidosoma aretas
AAATTTTTCTGCCCGTGGGCACAAAGTGGTTTCAAGGGCCCAAAGTGCGGCCTGAGGGCGAAAAGGCTCTGCTGCACTTTGGGCCCATGGTAAGAAAAAGTTTTTTAAAAATCTCATATAAATTAACATGTAATTTCAAAAAATGACAATAGAGCCGGGCCCAAATGTTTCCAGCTAGTTTGGACCTCGCATAACGCATAAAAAAAATTAAAATATCCTGAGAAAAGTTCTAAACACAAAATTTTTAAAATCTTGTTTCACAGACTAAAATATCCCGTCTTTGACTGATGCGTTTATTATGTGGTCAATTTACTCACTTTACTATTTATATGTTATTATTGTGTTACTTGTATTACTTGTTATGTTATACAATTACATTGTTTACGTATTTGTTATAAAAAAAATTACTCCATTTAAGTTGCAAGTGTAAGATAAGTCTACTCACGAAGCACAATCTCCTTATTTCCTATTCCGTTGTTGATCGCTTACTGCTCAGTATAATACGTGTTCACTTGACGAATGACTAGATCACACTGTGAGCTTAGTCAGCTGAGTGAGTCAGTGGTCAATTACCTAGCTGAGCTGCGCACTCCATACTACGCAATGGGCTGCGCACCTCACCTGATGATTTGTGAACAGTGTGAATTAGTCATTCGTCGAGTGAAGACGTATTATACTGAGCAATGAGCGATCAACAGCCAAGTAGGAAATAAGAAAATACCTTAACTTTCTTATTCGTAACAGTGTAGTTTGCTATTTTTCCTACTTCGGGCGTTTTTGAGAGGCTGCGCCCTCGGTAGGAAAAACAGTGTCCACCACTCAAGTGCAATCCAACCAGGGATCCAGCCAAAATCGCCCTGGAAGCGATCGCACTTTTGTGACGAAAACTACTGTTACACTTTTTACGTGTAACAATTAATAAGACGTGGATACAATGGCTAAATAACACAAGATTTGTAAACTCTTAACACGAAATTTGCGTAAAATATAATTTATACAAAATGTGTGTAGTCTGTTCAGTTTCAAACAGAATTTTTCTGTTTTTAATTGTACAGATTTTTAACAGTTCAAATATAATTCTTATCATTCAAATAAAAAGTGCTCATGACTAACGTAATTAGAAGATATTATTGGTATGATCATTATTATCAATACATAAAGTATTGTAGTATCTACGAGTTTGAATATTAAATTTTATATTGACTCAATGAAACTGTGACGGATAAAAAAACCACACTTATAAATATTCCCAAAGCAAACTGATCCACACCGACTTATACGGCGCAAGCTCTTTCTTGCGTATCTACGACACGCCCGAGACCCGTGAATCATTTCAATTTGCTTGGCTCGTAATTGCACACCTAGACGGCGGCGCTATTACCGTAATACGTGCCGTAAATCGCTTCCCCACTTCAGAATTACAAGTGAATTGCACCGGCATTATCGCCGTTTCGCTAGAATCGCACTAACCCAGCGTGTACAGAGTTAAGAGATTTGCCGAGTTGACCGGCCGAGATAAAAATCAATATCTTTCATAAACTGGCGCTCGTAAAATCATTACGAAAATATCCCCCGGAGAAAAGAAACGAAAACGACCCGCCATCCCCCGCCCGAACGCGGAATGACAAAGTGTTTCAATTACCTGGGGAGCGCGGTGGGTGAACTTACGTATTCAAAAGCGAAATTTCGAACGAGCCCGCGCGGTGTGCCCTCGGAAAAAAGAGACCATGGACCGAGGAGGAGGCGAGGAGGCGATGAAAAACTTTAAAAAGCTTTTCCTCGGCGCGCGCTCGGCCGCTGAATAAGTTCGCGGCTCGAAATTCAAAAAGAAAGCTCGCGCCGAGCAATAGAGCGCTGGGGGTGGGTGGGCCAACTCCTGGCCGATGTCGGCGGTGGCGAGCGCGGGGGAGAATTATTACGAGTCACGTAGGCGGGGAGTGCCGTTATTATGACGTGCAGCGGATGAAGTGCGCCCGAGGCCGGATGAGAGAGAGAGAGAGAGCATGGAGACACTAAAGGCGACGGAAAAGAAGCGGAGGTTCGGCTCGCGGAGCTTAAACGGGGGAATAATGCAAATTAGTGTGTCCGCCTCCCCCCCCCCCGTCCCTCTTTCTTCCGTGCGAGGGTTGTGGATACCTATGTGTTCGGTGTGCATGAGTATATATAGGTGACGAGGACTCGGGGATGGAGAGTTCTGGCCGATGGCTGATTGTAAATTGATTCGAAGCGCATCGGAAATTAATCGCACTGATTGGTTCATTAGTTTAATTTGCCGTTGTGCCTCGTGATATTAATTGGGACAGTTCGTCCGGTGTGGATTAGGAATCGATAATATTGAGTTTCGTCGCTCGATCTTTGTGATCGGGAGCGGGCGCAATTATTTTATAGATTTTCCAACACCTGGACATGAAGTATTGGATGTAGTATATTATTCATCACTACTTACTACGAATGTTTTCTAAAAAATACTGTAGTAGATTTTTTAGATTATTAGGTTTTTGAACAGCTATATTGTAAGACATTTTTTCCCTAAACTTATAGATGATGTAAAAAAACAAAAAAACAAAAACATTTTTCCATTACAAATGTTCAAACAATGCATGATTCTTATTTTTAGAGTTAAGTCTAATATCAAAGGGTTTGAAGAATTTATAATGCCCATCCCTGTTTGTGATGAATGAGAGCTTTAACACTACTTGACGCGTAAATCTTCCAAAGCCGGTAGTAAACTTTGTGGGCTGTAGCCGACAAAATTCACAATATTCCGGATGAAAAAACATTTTCTCGATTCGATACATCAGACTCGCTCATTCATTTCTCCATGTATCATTGACTCCGACCAAAGGTATTCCCATAAATGTAATAACACAACTCGAGAAGAAACAATCTATCTCGAGCCGAATGAAGACTCATGAATGGCGTGTATAAGGGAAGACGGAGCAAATAGGAAGTCAAAGTAGGGGGAAAAACAGAGCGGCGCGAACAAAAAGGGAGGAACTTGTGCCAGGATTTGTCATGGTTTGGGGGGAAAAAGAGGGGGGGGCGAAAGAAAAGGGGGGAACTTGGGCCAGGGTTTGTCGTGGTTTGCGGGGGGGGGGGGGAAGAACTCTTGTCCGCGTGTACGCGCATGATTTGCAAGCCGGGCGACGAGAGACCTTGGGCTGCCCGGTATAAATATCTGCGCGCGTGTGTGCGGTTAATCGAGCGAGATTATTTGACCGATGGCGCGCTCTGTTTTACTTTTTTCGCGGATAGAGGCTCGTCGCCCGCCGCGCCGAACAGTCGTCGAGATGAAAAATAACGAGTTCGAATCGACGCGGTGAAAAAAGGAGGAAGTCGTCGACGACCTGTTTAACGAGCGGAAGGGAATCGGCGTGCGTTGTTTTTGCGACCGATAGAGGGAAAAATAATTTGTGACCCGGGAAGATTTATACCGTGGCTCGCGTTCTTCTTTTTTTTTTACGACATCCCCGCGCTTGGCCGAGCAAAAGCCGTTTGGGATTCTTTTAGCGCTGATACGTCGGCGGGGTGCCGTGTTGTTGTATTTTTTACGCTCGCTTTTTACGTGTAATATGTGCAAAGGCGGAGACTACGTGGATTTTCAGTTTACCATCGGCCAATGCGATCAAAAATTGTAATATTAAAGTTGCCGAGCCGAGGAAGAAGACAGACAGGCATTGTTCGGTAGTATAGGTAGGTGGGTATTAAAATTGTCGTTTACCCGATGGAAATTGATATTAAGACGAAAACTGGGAAGTTTGTAATACTCCATGAATACACATTATTCCGTGTAGTTATAAGCCTCGGGGGATGAATCATCGCGACAATAATTCAATATCGGGGAGCCTTTTAGCGCGCGCTTAACGAAGGGACGGGAGAAAACAATGATGCTGATCCCCTTCGTTCTCGCGACAGGCACTGCGCTGCGTAAATTAGAAAAAAAGTAGATTAGGCCTTAGATTACGTATTTTCCATGTTGAACAATGTGGGGCCTCCGAGGTAGCTTTGCTAACAACGTTGTTTCGTCCCCGTGATGGTTTTTTTTTAATTAAAAAAAAAATGCATTCCTGCTATCATTATGCAAAATATATTTCTTCATTTATTAATGGCATTATCATCAGGTATGGAGGAGCTTTTGTATTTTATATACAAGGTTAAATAATATTGTTATCTTTTATTTTCCAAGATTGCAATAAACAGTACTTTTGATCGTAGTCTACATACATTAATGCGTTGCCTCTAACGAAAAAATATAAATATCATTTAAATTTATCGAAAATCGCATTTTTTCAAGAAATTCTCCTGTGTAGACTTGACATAGAAAATTTGTTGTCAGAGAGCTTAGCTCTTTATGATTATTAAGATTATTCGTAAGTTAACAAGCTAATTGTTGGAGGGTTAAGATTATATACCGATAGTTAGGATGATTTGTTAGAAATAAAGTTTTTTCACATAAGGCCCATCGAATGAATGTTCCACTCCTTTTGTATTGCCAAATGTCCAAATTACTATAGCTACACATAAGCCACTTAGCTATGAAAGTTATATCTCTCTGCATCATCCAACTCACTCAGTAAAAATCTTAACGATCACGATCCTTCACGAAAACCCCAAGTCTCATCACTCGTTATACCTCCAGCCCGATCGCGCAGATTGAATTTCGCTAATGATAAAAAGAGCCGAGTGTCTCCTCTTGCGACGCAAGGGAGCGGCCAGCCCAGGAGCCCAAAAGGAAATTTGATTGCCGGGAGGGGATAGGTACTATCATTTTCAAGACCCAACGAACCCCGCCCAAACCCTGCTCGCCCTCGCTGCCAGCTATCCAGCTTCCCCGGGAATTGGAATTTTTCCCATCTAATTCCCCGGTCTTATACTCGGCCCCCCTGGCCCTGTGTTCCCGATAGTCGTCGTCGAGCGGTGCTCTCATCTTCCCTGTCTCCCAGCTCCCCCGTAAAACTCTACGCAGCCGTCGATGGTAGTAAACAAAACGACGCGAGCTCTCACGCGTCTGCGTCAGCATCACCTGCTCCACCGAGAGCGAGTGCGTTTCCCGAGTCTGTTCGATTCAGTTTTTTTTTTTTTTTGACCCGCCCGCTCGTCCTCTTTTTCCGTACCCACTTCTACAGCTCTCCTGTACCTTCGTTACGTTCTCCTCCTCGTTCTTGGAGCAGGTGACCTATATCCCGGTTAGACCAGCCGTTTATTTGACTTTTAAAAGTTGCACGACATTATACTCGGCCAAAGTTTCGGCGCAAAGACGGCCAGCGCGTTACCCCGAGAGGGTAGTTATGACGAAACGACCCCAATATATATACACGTATGTTTTATATACCCGGGGCTTTTCCTCCTTTTTGTCGCGAGACAATGATGGCACCGCGAAAACTTGAGGCGCACCAGATAATGCGCACTTTGTCAAGATTCACCACTTCGCTTCCCTCGGTGCCTGTATCTGGCTCTCTGTGTGGGCTAATATTTTATGGTTCAAGCTTCGCAGGGTCCACTTTTATCTATTTGGAAATTTATTCTGTTCTTTCGTTGCTTTGGGGTGGAGGAGGTGGTGATTTGCAAAGTAAGCACTTTGCATCGTACTTTTAGCGTCGAGTGGGATTTAAGTGTGCTACGGTTATGTTTGAAATTGACGTTGGTGCCGTTGTTTTTTTAGGTCAAGATCGATCATACATCGCACAATGCATAAGCTACTCAGAAACGGGACAACCGATTCGTTTATTGCCTCGGGAAAATACTCGGGTACAGCTTTATATATATTATCCTTAATTATCCTCTTTTTCCCCTCTTTCTCTCTTCAACTCACCAGAGCAAGTGCGTGATAGGAAAAGAATTACAAGTATTCAAGTTCTTTCAAAAATTAAAAAATGTATCATATCACGCGTAACTTGAACTGAAAATCGACTGATTTGTTCAAAGGTTAGACGTGTTCTGCCTTCTTGGGCAACGGAAAATCAATAAAACAATCGTTATTCTGACAGCGCTTGTCATTTTTTCACCAATTTGCATTTTTTTTACTTTTACAGTGTGACATGCAAACAACAAAATAATCTTGCAAAATTGAAACATTCAAAAAAATTGGTGCTCATCAAACCAAACGACCCGAATCGATGGAAAGAGTGTCAGCTGAAAAAAAGGAGAGTAAAATAAGTTGGGGAGAAAAATTCAAACCACCTTTTCTTCCATCCGCTGACGTTGTACAAGAGCTCAAGAGCAATTGTTTGTGGAATATTCGGGCGCAACGGCATAACGAGACACGATGCAGTTCAAGATGAGAGGAGAGGGGGTCGGATGCTGCTTTTTGCCACTCAACTATGCATCCACTCCTCGGGAAGTACAGGGTGCACGCACGAAACCGTGAAAAGGGTGCAGGGATGAAAAGTCGGTAAGGACGAGGGAGAGGCAGAGAGATATTCAAATTTGACGACTGTATAGAACCGGAGGATGATCGACCCTGTTTTTCCAAGTGCCTTCGAGAAAACCACGATTTTTGCATCTGAACCAAGGAAAAAAGTTTCCAATATAATTTTTAAAATATATACAGTGCCTTGAGGTCTGAAAAAAAAATTACATTCTTATAAGAAGCACTCTATATGAATTACTGTAAAAACAATCGATCAAAGAGTAGCTGTAATTATTATGAAGTACTTGATAAACAATCAAATTGATTTATAATCAACAATTTTACTAGTTTCATAGACAAATAATTTTAACGGAAAAATTTAATGCGTGAAGACTATATATAGGGATGTGAAACACCCTGCCACATAATTAGCACGTGCTTGCAAGTGTTTTAAATCTTTGATGAAAAAGTATAACCCTACACAGCCTTTGACCTACAATTGTTTCGTTAAAAGTTGTTTTATTTGACGGACCTCGTGAAGTAATTCGAGTTCAACTTGAAAAATTAAAATTGAATTTTCATAGTGTACAAGGTATAAGTAGGTGTTGGAAAAATTATGCATGGCTTCGTTCCCTACATGGTGATTGTAGTATATTTACATATATAACAATCTAGGGAATGACGTCGGGCAAATTTCCAACTGAAATGACGTAGCTTCGTAATTTTTTGACATTTAAAAAAAAAAAAAAAAAAATACATGACGTTTAAACGCGTATTTTTACACACTTGGTTCTTCAGAGTATAGCAAGCGCAAAAACACGTGAGGAACCGACTCGAGTCCGCTACAGCAGTTGGTGTGGGCACGGGTATAGGTAACACACACCGAGAGCCATTTAGCCGGGGATACCCCGGGCGCGATAGACAAGCGCGCCCATCGCCAAACAGGCGGATGTATGTATAACCTACAGACAAGAGTACGAAATCGACATCAGGACATCGGGAGCCGAGAGAGATTCTCGGCGCTCGCTTGTATATTCGAATGGTTACTGGGCCTCCCCGGTGTAAACATTTGCCCAATGGCACGCAAAGCCGTCGCGAATGGGGAGCTCTGAGTAAACCACGGCATACTGCTCTCGTCGCTCGCTCGCTGGCTCCCGGATTATACGAGGGAATAAGCCGCGCGTGATTTGACCCGGCGACCATTGTCTTGTGCTCCTCGCGTTGTATACGTATATGTACATGGGTCCCGATGTACTTGTATACAGATACACTGTTGCTGCGTGCGTACACCGTCTGATTTATTGATACGGGCGGGCAAACAAAAAGTGACGGGGAGTAATACGGAGGCGATGTTCGCGTAGTCCGTATCATCTGAGCTTCGGTATTGTACTTGCGTGTTGTCTGACGGGTGTGTCTATGTACACTGTAGAGCACATATAGTATGACGACGATCGTCACATCGCCCTGTCAAAATTAATCTCCGGCGAAGGGAGGCATAGGCTGCTGGGATTTGTGGTCGGCGCGTGCTGGGATGCTGCCTCGGGGGGGATGACGTCTTTTGTAGACAGAAGCTTTTCTCGGACTTTGTGTGTGCGAGTGTGTTTGTAATGGAAAATCATAAATGGGGAGTTTTTATTGCGTGTACGCGTTCGCTGTTATTGTTTGGTACAGTGTACGGTTTGCGTGAACAAATATTATTGGAGAAAAGTACGGTACTTAGTAGTTTCAATGAGTCGGCGAGAAAATAAACGCAGCCGTGGAACTTGATATTTTCTTTATTCCTGATAATAACAAAGCGATTATATTCAAGACCTTTTGTAGAGTGAAAAATTTTGTTTTTCTACAAATGCCGTGATAGTAAATTAAAGTTTGTACCCTCTTCTTGAATACAAAAAACGATCCTTACATCAAAGTTTCAAGTTCATAAATTTTGGTTTCCTATATTGAAATAATATTCATTTTTCAGCAGCCGAAGAACTTTTTTTGTATCATAAAACTTTATCTATTACATTCTACAGAAAAACGTACTGAAAGTTATATTTCATTGAGATCTACAAGGTTGTATTTCAATGCAAATTCAGTATGACATACATATATTATGAGCTTGATTTTGTTTCTTTACAACAATGTAGTAAACATATTGGAAATTCTTTGTCTTCGATGTAATTACTTTAAATGTGAACTACCAGGTTCATTTACAAACCAGAAGTTATATTTCCAATTTTTTATTTTATCAGATCATAATCACTTGAATTGGAATGAAATTTTGATTAGATACACATAGCCTGCATAAAAATATCTGATATTTTAATTTGACCGCAGATTGCGAGGCAGATTGTGTGTTACCAGAATGAGAAATAATCTAGACGTCCTTAATCAACTTTTGAATAACGGGAGACCCAGAAAAGAAGTGAACGGTAAAATACTACAAATAAATAGCTTGGAAGCTTGTTCGTGTCTCAAGCACCGATGGTTCGATTCTTAAATTATGAAAGGGATACATAACTGAGCTTTTTTTATCTTAACAAAAGGTAAGCTTACAAGCTCAGGAGACTCTTAGAAGTATGTCTAGTTAGACAATGGATAAATATAAATGATTTCAGATGTAAAATTTTTCTAAAAAAAACTTCTCAATAACTACCATCGTTAAGCTTACTTTTGTACTGTAGGAAACTATAGGAAAAGGGCAAACTGTAAAATTCTATCTTGTCTCGTTGCAGAGAAGACCTCGAGCTGCTATATCGAGCATTTTTAGGGGAAATTTGAGGATTCACCAGTATAATGTATAAATATATGGTCGGAGAAACGGTCGAGGGTATCATGTACACACCAACTCGCGCTACTGACTTTTCATTAAAAACTATTTTTACACGTTTTAAAAATTTGTTCTGACAAAAGCGTAAGGCACTTCCAAACATTAGTCATGCCTAAAACCACAAGCACCGCGACATCGATGCTCTTACGGACGACATTCTGGCACTTTTGTGAAAAATCCCGACCAATCTCCCGAAACAACAGCCGCATGGAGGCCAATGAAAACAACACCACCACAACACCTCGATCCGCTCGAGCGTTATTCGCAAATCCGCGGTACACGCGTCCCTCGCAGGCACGTTTTGAGCCCTCGATGAATAATATCCAGCCCCGGCAGATCAGGGGGTCACGGAGCAGATGCGCGTTGAAAAAAAAGGGAAAATAGGGGAAAAGGAAAGAAGGAAGTCCGGACGAGGAAAGGCAAACATGTATATATAATACACGCCGCGGCGCCCTCCT
Organism: Copidosoma aretas; assembly: GCA_030522625.1. Classification (NCBI taxonomy): domain Eukaryota; kingdom Metazoa; phylum Arthropoda; class Insecta; order Hymenoptera; family Encyrtidae; genus Copidosoma; species Copidosoma aretas. The sequence continues at coordinate 9,623 of JAPYYV010024515.1, forward strand.
CTTCTGTTGACACTGGCCATCCCCGCGCTCGCTCGGAAGGAGAGGAGAAGAAGAATAATAGAGGAGGCCGGCGCGTGTTAAATAAGCCGTGCACGAGAATCGGGGGAAACGACGCGCACATTTATTGTACGTATATACGGGCGGACGGCAGCGTTCGGAGAGTCCTGGGGCGCATCCCGCGTGCGCGTCCACGTGCAGCGGGCGGACAGTCGAGGAAGGAAGGTCAGGGTGCTCGGGAATAAAATACCGGCGATATCGAGGATTCGACGGGACTGCGGTACTTATAGCGTGTGCTCCTATATATATACGCACGCAGATAAGAGTCATCCCGAAGAAATGCCCCATTGTGCACGACGGCACGGCTAGCTGCTGTTGCTCTGCGCGATGCGTACAATGCTCGTCTGGATGTATACGCTGAACATCCTCGCGGGGGCCCGGAGTGCGCGAGCCGTGCCGATTCAATGTATAGCCTTTTTCCCCTCCTTCCCTACCGTGCGTCCCGTTTCTCTTTTCATTCGTTCGCTATACTCCCGCTGCTGCTGCTGCTCGTGGGCGTGCAAAGATTATTTGCGAGTGCGTCGGGGAACTTTGGAGCCGTTTCAGGGAAATGTATACTAGTATCGTGGACGATTGAGTATTGCATTTGAGTGTCGTCGCGGTGGATCGGTGAATATACTGTGTAGGATGGAACTGATATTTCGAGATGCGCGTTTATTCGTGGATTATTATGTCTGGTTTTCATCTTGTTTGTTTATTTTGGGTGCAACGGAGAATTTATTCTTACGTTTCACTAACGTGATGGAATTTGGTTAATATTCTTTTACAAAGCACGAAAGCCTATGTATGTATAGTATGTTCATTTTATCCCTTGATTCTTTATTATTGCCTCTGGTCGTCGCTCGTATAGACCATGCCTCGGAAAGGCTTTCCGCGATCCTCTTCTCATAAAATAAGCTGGATTCATAATATCACTAATTCACAGCCTGTATAGTATATATGTGTGTACACTCAAGGTATTCGTATACGTAAAGAGAGCCAACCATCATGGCAATGCAAGCATCCTTCGTACGGGTAATACAGACGTCTATAGTCGGAGCAACTCGTGGGGGTGTTCACCCCAAAAAGTGGCCAAAGAGAGAGAGAGAGTCCATGCCCGTAGGGACGCACTATACTACTGTACCGGGAGCCTCGAGGCGTTTATATCATGGGGCATTAAACGGACTCTGTATACATTTATATATATATATATATATATATATATATATATATATGCACATGTTTGGCGACTGCCCGGAGTGTTTGCGAGCTCCATATTACATACACATCCACACCCGCTCCGCATCACGTATAATAAGCCCGAGGCGTCTCTCATATACGAAAAAAATTGCACCTATACGTCTCCTTCTGTTTGCTCACCCGGCCGCATTTTTCTTTTCTCCGACCGTGTCGTTGAGCGTTGAGCCCCGCGCGGGAGGTGCATTTGATCATGACGGTCACCCGTTCTGATCTGGTGCGGATATCATCTTGTTTTGGACGTGAAAAATATGCCCACGAGTATATTATATTGTTGGAATAATTGCTGTTATTTTTCATGGGACGATAGGACTGCTACGTGGGGATATTGCTGATAATACTCTGGAATTCATACTTAAGATCCAGTGATGAATATTCCCCCTTGTATCTTATTTTAGTCGAAAAACAAGGAGCAGCGCCCATAGGACAAACCAAGGCAATGCAAGCCCGAGTTGGCAAAAAATTTCATTTCTCCGATGCGCAAGCCCGAACTCCCTCTTCAACCAGCAAGTACTGCACCACCAGGGGTTCTATCGAAGTAAGCGAAAAGTAAAAACTTTTAAAGAAAATTCTAGTTAACGCACGCGCAGTAACTACTGCGCATGCGCAAACTACAAATACTGCGCATGCGCAAACTACAAATATCGAAAAAAAATTATACTTTTCGCTTACTTCGATAGAACCCCAGCTCCGCCCGTCAGTATTTCGCAGGCCGGAATGGAAACCCCTGCCCCGTGACACCTGAGCCCAACTCGGATTACCGTGCCCGCTCTACGAGCTGTATACATAGGTATCGCAGCACGCGTAACCTGGCACTTTGCGCACGTGTGTTGTACAGCATACGACGACACACATCCCTTATACCATACGCGGTAACTGTCCCAATATATGCCCCTCCGGCCGACGATCGGCATTATAAATTCGCTTTCGGCCGGCTTTGAAAATTTATGGCTCTAATTGAGTTACCGTACGACTACGGGTCGGTCGGTCGGCTCCGGTTGTACGGCTGCGCGTGGAGTATCTCATTTTTAGTGCCGCGAGGGGTTGAAAGCCCCGCGCTAGTCTGACGTTGACAAAATGGACATGATTTTTAATTTGAAGCATCGACGCGCGCCGATGAGGATTTAAAGGCCGGCCTGATTGCTTGGATTTTGCGCCATTGTTTATTGACGCCCGGGCGTCGTTGATGCTTGAAATACAAGGTGTTTTGAAATTCTTTCAGGAAAAACATGCCACAAAAATTTAATTTGTCAAGGAAAAAAACAGCTGTTTTGCCAAATTTTGATCCAATTGTATAATTACAAAATAGTATAATTTTAAAGTATTTTTTGAAGTGAAACTTGTACAGCCGCGAGTACAGCGATTTAAAATTTGGAGAAAAATTGATGCAACGGCACGAAAATGTGTTCGTCTATTCGTCCACCCACGTGTCCGTCGCATATTCAGGTGATGTGGGCAAAAAAAAACATTTATTTGTCATTAAGGCACAAGTACTTTTTTCGTTTGGAAAGCTGATCAAATCTAATAAAAAAAAGTCAACTAATTGCACGTCCATGATATGCAAATTTAAATAGCAGTTTTCGTCAATAATGTTTATCTCTCCAGGGCGATCCCTGGGACCGTTGGGAACTCCCTGATCGGATGCACACGAGGAGCGAAGCCTATTTTCTACCAGGGTGTACCAGGGTTGCAAAAGTACCCGAAGTAGGAAAAATTATTTTGAGTGCCTGTGTCACTGTGCTGGTTTCCAATTCGCACTTATAAAAGTCGTTTTTTTTTTACTGCAGAATGAATATTTTGGACTACATAATTTAGGACACTATTATGTGCCGTACACACAAGGTTTGTGCACATTATTATCATCCACGAATAATAGTACACGAAACATTATTCATGAACTAGTAAATAATAACCACAAAATATTCAGTACTTATATTTTTTTGTGCACAATACTTGATCATAATTCTACACTTTTCGTGCACACGCAATATACTCTTATCGTATTTGGATGTGCACAAAAATTCCAGAACCATGCTCAAGTATTGTGAACAAAAAATAAGTACTAAATATTCTGTGATCATTATTTACTAGTTCGTGAATAATGTTTCGTGTACAACTATTTGTGCATAATAAGAATATGCACAAACCTTGTGTGCACGGCACATAGTCTGCCGAAGTTAGTATCGACAAAACCAAACCGTAAACAGAACAAAACCGTGCAAACAAAGTTTGTGCACATTCTTGTTATGCGCGAATAATTGTGCACAGGAAACATTATTCAAGAACTAGTAAATAATGACCACAAAATATTCAGTACTTATATTTTTTTGGTGCGTAATACTCGGTCATAATTCTGCACTTGTCGTGCACACGTAATACACTGATATTATATTTGGATGCGCACATACATTCCATAATCATGCTCAAGTATTGTGAACACAGAAATAAGTACTAAATATTCTGTGGTCATTATTTACTAGTTTATGAATAATGACCACAAAATATTTAGCACTTGTAATGAGCTGAATTAGTCATCCACTACACTATTAATACATAAAACTACGAACTTTTTGAGAAAAAACGCATTAAGTACTGTTTTACTTCTCTGCCACGATGGTTCCTTTGAAAGTTCCTGCTGTTGGGCTATTAGTGATTCAAGGTAAGACTTCTCATGTTGTTTTCATCATACATTATGTGAAATACGTGTCAATTAATATATTACACCACTACTTTTAAAACGGTATTCAGATCCATAAGGTAGTGGTTAAGATATTTTTTTATCATTATGGGTACTCATAGCCAGCCACATCATATTATGATGTCAACAGTTTACTTTAGATCAATACGTGCGCATTTTTACTTTTTATCGTTTTTTTAGTTTAGTTCTCTAAATGACGCATACAAACTTAAAACTTGCACATCGACTATTAAAATATGTGTAAACCGATTTTTAGTCCACGTTGACATATAGTTTTATAATGGACTATATATTGTACTTCTGCCAAATCATATTCAGGAGGATCTACCCTATACTATATAGCACTAAGTTTGTAATACGTATCTTTTTTGCTTTTTGTTCAATTTTTATTTTTTAAAGCTTGTTTTATTCCTTGGATGATTCGAGATGGAGTCATCGAAGGAAATTAAAAAAAAAAAATTGCATGTGTGATGATTTATTTGCGATTATTTGCTTCGAAAACTTATTTTCGTATAAACATTGCATCTAACTCATTACGCACTATTTAATTTTTAAGTTTTTCATGGGTGACTCCATCTCAAACAATCAAAAAGTAAAACGAGCTTTGAAAAATTTAAATCAGATAAAGTGCTAAGAAGATTCCTATTTTTTCCTTTTAATAAAGAATATACCCTCTTGCAATGTTAAAAATTTGATAAAATAATTGTTTCTAACTCAAAAAGTAGCTCTTTTCGTACTTAAGGCCGTTCGGTAGAGATAAAATTCTCTAATGAATTTTTTTGAAATTTCAACAAGACGTTCTTATTGTTGTTACAATAAACCTGTCAAAATTTTAAGAGGTCCATCTGATTCGTTTTCGAGATACTGAATTTCAAAGTTCAGTCATTTAACACGGACGCTTATGGGAAAATTGATAAAAACTTAGTTTTAAGAAAATTGGCCTAATGAATTTCGCCAATTTTTTTATAT
>JAPYYV010024517.1:0-13474 GCA_030522625.1 Copidosoma aretas
GCAATATATATATATATATATATATATATATATATATGTATGGATCCCCAAACCGGCGTACATTATATGTATGGAAAGAGGCGACGAGTAAAAGCTTCTCGCAACTCCAAACGCTTCAACACGCAGGACCATCGGGCCGCGCGCCACGAAGTATAGGCATCGGATCACGCTTTTTCCATCATCCACGCGCGGCTTTATTTTAAAAGCGCATGGGCGGAAGCGCTCGGCCGTAAATATACTCGCGACAATGAACCTTATAATAGCTGTGCACGGGGCTAGAGAGTCCCTCGTACAACGAGCTCTCCCGTTGATACACTTATACCCGCGTATATACTTGCTCAATCGACGCCTTATACGTATATAGATACGTCCGCGTGATGGCTTTGCTTTCGTTCTCGATTAGCCTTTAGCCGTGACGCGGATGATTGCTTTTCTTGGGTGCAGGGGAACGGTTGACGCAAGAGTGACGAAATGACTCCGGGGCTGCCACCTTTTGTGCAATTTTTGTTGCGGCACGGCGTGTGCCAAATTATTTGTCTTACGGATCGAGATGTATGCCGATCGAGTCGATTTTTGCGCTGTCGCAAGGTGTGTTATACATATATTAGATGGCCGACTCGAACCGTACAAAGAACACACGGAGGCCCATCAGAATTGTACATGGTGCACGTAGTCGGGACTATAAATGATAAACAAACTGTATAGGGTCGGAAAAGGAACGGGTCTTTTTTAATTAAAATAAATCAGCATGAATTAGCACTAATGTACCGTGAACGGAGGAAATTAAATGTCAGCGCGACGATATCTTTGAGGGCTTACCTGCAGGAAAAGTCGCGGCCAACAGCAGCAGTGGTAATAAAAAACGCGCATAAACTTAGACGGTGGTAAGTATAGCTCTAGGCTACAACAAACTAACGTTCATCGGAGAAACGGTGAGTGCATTGTGTTCGAAATTTCCGAGTTTTTCCTCTGTCAACTTGTCAGCTGGTTTTTTTTTTCTTCAAAATTTCAACTTTACGATTTTCTGAAAAAAAAAAAAAAAAAAATTCCAAGCAAAGTGTAATGAAGCTCATTTTTTTAGCCTCTCACACGCCGGTGGATGATCATTCATACACGAACATGTCGTACGCCGACACACATCCTCGTAATATAGCCTATATATCATGGAACAACAACAACATCATGAGCTTTTTGTCTATTGTTGTGTAAAGCGAGTACTATACACGCATACATATACGCACGCGAGCGAGCTTCTTCGGACAATGACGCCGGCACCGCGGTGCTGTCCATACATAGACCGGGATGCAGTAAACTTGCATTATGCGATTTGTGTGTGCATCGACGGCAGAGCCGGTCGACTCCCTTTGTTCGCCGTAAAGACACTGCTGCTACTACAGACTGCAGTAGTTAAATATATACACATACCGAGGGTGCCTTGTATGCCAAAGTAGGTGTACGGGGTATGAGTGTAAGTTATAAGTGCGACACGATACGCCTATGTCTGGATTTCCGCTCTTTGTTGACACGTGCCTCCTCCTTTCCTCCCTCCCCGTCCCTCGTCTCTTCTCACACCAACCATGCCATTGCAACACTTCGTTCCGATATTAAGATATGCTCACCGCGTGATCCTCCTCCTTTTTCTCTCTCTCTCTCGATGATTTTGCATGCCCGAAGGTGCGCGCAGCTATTTCAATTTATTCACGCTGTGACGAAAATCCTTCATCCCCCGAGTACCAAAAGGTATACTCGAATTTTGAAAAAGGAGCTTTTTCCGAGCTTGCGTACAGGAGTTTTACATTTTTTTTTTTTAATCGTCAACCTAGATACACGCACGATGAGCTCATTGAGACGTTCATCTTGTGAGCTTTCTTTTCATAAATGCATATTTAGAACTCTCTCTGCCTTGCGGTATTTTTTGCGGGTGTCTCGGCTAGCGTGCTCGCATCAAAAATCGATCCCATCCTTTTATTCAATGCACAGTAATGACCCTACTGAGCCCCATCAGCCAATCTCTGTATTTGATCGTATACAGTTTATGATTTGAAATAATGTTACGATTGATACATCAACTCTTGCTTTGAGGAGCTTGCATCAGCAGGCCAATCGATGACACGTAATCAGTCGGAAAGTCGGAAAAACATTATTTCGAGGAGCGGCTCTGTAAAAACTCGCCCCACCCGTCACAGGTTTATCGCCCCATCCTTCCCGTCCCTGTCGCGCAATCGGCCGGTCGCCCGAGTCCCGGAGATAATACAATCCAGAGCAGCAGTCGTCGTCGTCGTCGTCGTTGCATTAGCCGTCGGCCGAGTCGAATTAGGGATTCGCCTCGGCAAGGTCATCTCAATGCAAGCGCGTTCGCGCATATTCGCGCGAGCCTTCACGTTACACACACATACACATTCCGCATCGCATTGCATACAACGTACACCTTATACCCACCGACCGCAGCTCTCGTTAAGCGCCGATTGCCGCCTGCTACACGTGTTCAAGCCGGAGGTGTCAGCTGTGGCACAGCATCGCAGGAGTCGCGTGTCGTATGCGCATAGAGTATACAGTACCCATCACCAATTGCGCGCATCCGCAAATTTGCGCCGTCGTCGGGGCGAAAAATCGCTCTATGCGGCTCTCGCGCTTTGTGCGACCGAGTTCCGCGCGCGTCACGTGACTTTGAAAATAATATACTAGCGATGGACGAGCTTTTTGGGATGATGACCCCCCTCCTCCCACTCATCAATCGCGGATCGACTGCCCCGTCTGTATACTCTATACATATGTATACGTACATGAGTATATCGCATGGCATATACAGCGTACAGACAAGTCTGCTGATTTTCTTCGTGTGGCCTTTTGGACGCCGAGCGGAGAGAAAGGAGGTGCAGGTGTGTGTAACGTTTCTCTGCTGCAAGTACATCAGCTGCTGATGGCGCAGCGCGGCGAGACATCGGCGACCGCTTTTGAAAATTCCTCTGATAGACGATATTCGTTAATTGGTACCGTTAACGACCTGCGCCTGTATCCTGTCCCCCTCGGCGCGGCGGTCCGTCGTGACGATTCCTCTCTTATGCGTGTGTTTGATCGATCGACTTTCTTTGTCTCTCGCATATACGTCCATCATATTATCTGGAACTGTGCTGGTATTATTTTTTTCGAGCCATAACCGTACGGCCGTTGGCGAGACTCGAAAGCTCGTGACTTATTAAAACTGTATAACCGATGCGAAACGCTCGCTCGAGACGTCCCTGCGAGTACATTACAAATGTGTGTGGGCATATCGGTATAGAAATCGCGCGTTGGTCGATTTCAACTGTCGAATCATTTTTATCCATACCTGCCGGTTAACTTTCGTGCGCAGGGCACGAAAAACTGGTTCCGTATCGGATCGCTCGATTCATAGAAAATAAAATCGATCGGACGTTACTTTTGGACCGAGTTTAAAGGGACCTTGTCGAGTCTCACCACAAGTATAGGAATTCCTTATCCGTACCTGCAGTTCCCCTCGTGAGCTTCGCAGCGGAAGTCGGACCGAAAGCGCCACTGCACGCGATGTACAAAAATACGAGCAGTACAGACAATCGCAGTCGCTCATGAAACACGGAGCGCAGTTCGTCCGACAGCTCGCGTTGAATTGCGAATTTCCCGAATTTCCGGGCCGAGAGGGGATGCATGATGTATTATATACGTGTGTGCCTTCGGCGAGACTCGCTCCCATTTTTCCATCACACGATATTAGGGGGGGGGGGGGGGGGGGGGGGGGGGGAAAAGAAAAGAGGGGCCAGGTGGGCGGGGCGCCGGGCCCCGGTGGGGGGCCACCGCGGGGGGGGGTGGCCCCCCGTCCTCGGGGGGAGGTTCAAAAGTTTGGTGCGTCTGTATTGGGAATTTAAATTATATTGTTAATGTTAAATAGTTCGAAAAATGATTAATAAAAATATCTTTTGTGCTTCGAAAAATTTAGGAGGGATTAATAAGATGAACAGGAAACTAAATCGAACGCAGACGATCGAGGAAAGATCGAACGTAGACGATCAAGGAATAAGCTGCGAGAGAGAATTTTGGAAGACAAGGAGCTAAAAGCTGATGGTCTATTGTATAAGTATTGCACACATGTACCTCACGTCTACGTGCATCAGAAACACACGTCTGTACTTTGATACATTGGTCAATGTCGAGGGAGATGTGCTTCTGGGCCTTTATGAGAACAAGACGTTTCGTCGGATATAGATAAGAGAAGCTAGCTCATCCTGATGGGCCATCGATGGTAGTCAATTAAATCTTTGATGTAATGAACTTGAACACTTGAATGACTATTTTCAGTTAATTTGTTTGGTGTAAGTCACATCATTATAATTGGGCAGAAATTTTTTTTCGACGAAGTAGAAATTGATGTTAGAAACATATCGATACAATCATTTGAAATGTTGCCGGAATAGAAAAATACTTATCACCTTCACGAAAAAGTACAACTACCTTCGGTCAAGGAGCAGGAAAGAGATTTTATCGCCCTTTCTCCCTAAATGAAAGAGATGTATACAAATATTCAATAAACCAACCACAACACGTGTAAAGATGTTGATACACGAGAAGGAGGTCCCACGAAACGGCAGCCAAAACTTCGCGAAGCTATACCATGAGAAGCATCGGACCACCCCAAAATATGAATGATCGAGCTGTCCTTATATAGTAATTGAGTGAATATTTCGCCACTTGCGGACATCGCTGAAAGCGATGTTTAAGTGCTAAAACGAATTTCAGTAGTAAAACTCATCATGTTGACACCTTGCGGTCGAACATTGAAAACGGCCATAATTTGAAACTCTTATCTTCAAAAATGGTAATTAGAAGTGAATTTTTTTCAATTAAAAGAAATATTTTATGAAAAAAAAAAAAAAGAAAAAAAAATGCAAACTCCGAAGAGATCTTTTTCACCCCCAGCCGCCCACCGTTCCTCCCGGGCCCCTCCGCCCTCTCGCCCCCCGCCCCCCAGCCAAAATTACGAAATTCAGCTGATCGATTGCGCAATCCTTTTTTCGTCGCCTCCGCCATTTGACATTGAACACCCAAGTACTGTACCAACCTTATACGTATACGCACGTCATTGAAAAGACGGGCTCCTCATTTTGCCTTCCGCAATCAATCATCGCACCATTGCGCGCATTTGTGCATGGTACATCGCAAGTTTGGAAATGATAATGTCTATTTCAAACCGAACGAAATTCTACGAACGCAAAACGGAGCAGACGACGATAATATAAATGTTTCGTTCATCAAGCCGATACGCGCGCTCCCAATAGAACGCACTATCGATCGGCGTGGGAAGAAAGACGGTTGTTATTTTCCTCTCCGATCGATGGAGAGCGATTAAACTAGCTCAGAAGGCTAATTGCTCCGTAAAAATATACCGAGAGAGCCATCGGTGGATCTATCGGCCGATTGATCTTACATTGACATAAATAAATGCCCCCCTCTCTCCAGCGTGTATCAAAATACACGATAAACGTCCTTCCCTTTCCAACGAGACTGTACAGCAATGGATCGTGAAGCCTGAAACCCAGATGGGAGTGTTAAACATTAGCGTGCGTCAAAAAAGAGCTCTCAGGCTGGTCGTGGAGGTTCATCCCTGTGGAGGTTCAGACCTACGTCCCTTTCATATTGCACCGAGTCAACCGAGTTTTGATTTTCTCTCTATTTCTCCAATTTCGATCGATCGGCTGTGTCTCATTGTCTCTTTGCTTCTTCTTCGTAACTTCTTAGCAGCTGTCTTCTCGCTCGTTCCTCTCCGCGGAGTTTGCTCTCGGTGATATCGATTCTCGCGGTCGTGGGACGCTCTGCTTGTATACTGACCCAGAAAGTAGCGTCGCAGAAGCCAAGGCGGATGAGAGTCGGGGTATACGGGGGGTCGAAAGAAGAAGAAATCGATGAAAATTTCACAGAACCGCGCTTCGAGCGGTTTTTTTTCGGTTTTTACGGCCAGAGATATTCGGTGCGGGGCAAGTTAAGCATAATAATGTTATGCACGCTCGAACAGTAAGGAAATGACGTAACAGCTGTGTACTCTACGTTTCGTACGCTATAATATACACACCAATTAGTTAATGGTGCAGTTTGTATCGCGGAAAAATGTCAAGCGCGTAAATTTTTTCGTCGCCACAGATTGGTATCAGCCCATAGCGCAAGCTGTATGTGTTAACATTTTACAGCCGGGGCCAGAGCAGGTGCACTGACACACATTTGTCATTTTTATCTGATAAGGAGATTTTTTGGTGCTTTTCGCGTCAGTGTACTCATTGTGCGCGGGCATAAAACGCACGCGGGGAGATAAAAGCCTGTACACCTATTATCGCGATCAATTTCGCCTTTAGTTCCATGTACGTAATACTCGTGCAGCGTACGCTCGTTGGGCGGGCTTAGCTAATACATACACTTGCGTTGTATACACGTATACTTTTAAAGCACGTCCGCGTAATAAGTGCACCATGAGTGAATCGTTGTGGGCACTTGTACAGATACATACGCGATCGCCGTGCGATAAATTTATCGATCAGTGAGTTCAAATGCATGTACTGCATTGGCTTTTACTTTCGGTCCGATTTCCCTGAAGGGCAAAACAATTTGATCGCAAGTACATGTCTAGTCGACAAAAAAGACGCCCAACTCTATCGATTTCGGTCAGAATTATATAAGTGGGGCGGCTTCTTCAAAACAATCCAAAACCACCCGCCTCGAACCGACGGACTGCCGCGCGATGAGTTCCCTCCGTCCCGTTCGACCGATCGACCTTTATCCCCCGCGCGCGCGAAAAGCGAAAGCCTTGGCAGAGAGCCGAGATAAGCGGCGCGCGGACGACGCCCAATCGTTTTTAATCGACGCGCCGGCCGATGCGTAATTGCTCCGCTCCCCTCTCCCGTCGTGCGCACTCACGGAGGATCGCCCGGTGCGCGACGCACGCCTACCGCGTTGTTGCAACAACGGCCAGAGCCGCGGATCGCACAGCTTCCACAATGACGATTGGGCTCCGGCCGGCAAGGTCGACTCGGATTGCCGCAATCTCCGGCTCGTTTCAAAGGACTTCCCCTCCGGAGGCTCGCCCCTTCTCCTCTTTGGCCGCACACGCGTGCGGATTCCGCTGCTCCTACGTGCGCCGCGCGTAAGCATACATCGGGACGATTGCCGAGCTCCCTCTCTTTATATGTCCTCTCTTTTATACTCGGACTTTGGACGGCTCGAAGAGAGCAAAGCTGAGCGGGTATATATATCTGGTCGTACAGGTGACTGACGTTCGTTTGATCGCCTTTGTAATGTATACTTCTTCGGAGGGTGCTTCAAGGTGCGAACGAATATCGAGGCGTGTCGCTGTGGGCTTGGTTTTTACAAGTCGTACCGATCGTTCGTCAGTCCGTGGTTTGATTCTGCTTTGCGATTCCGATCGGGCTGACGCGAGTTATTATGTAATTCAATCGAAAATATATTACATTCGATGTATGGCTGGCAGATTGGAGCAGACGGCGGGTATATGAATTTATGCGGCTCGCGAGAGTATATCATACACTTACGAGGTATTTGGAGAATTCCTTTCGCGATACGATCGACGCGAAACATTGTCCGAGCGCCGAACGCGCGGCTAATTGTTTCTTCCCCCGTATATAGCCGAGGGCCGATAACTTATTGCGGGTATACTTGCAGAACATGTAGGATTGGAGAGAGAGCCGATCGCAATTAGACGCTGTGTTGGAATCAATTGCTCCATCTGGGATATACTGCGAGACATTTTCCGCCGCTATCGAGCGCGCGTTCGGGCCTGATGTTGAATTATTTGTCGGCAAATCAGTCGTGTATACGATAAACAAATAAATACACTCTCACGCTTTGGGAAAAACAATCGGCGCGAGCGCGCGCGACCGTAACGCACAGTTAGTAAGTGTAAGTGGTTGTTTTTGCTGCTGCTTTGTTGGACAACAATATACTCGGGCGATAAATAATTGCAGCCACGCGTATCTATATGCACAACAATGATCGTCCGTATTATACGTGCGATGGAAAATCGGTGGCGCGTACGTATGAAGAATAATGTTGGCTCGAGGCTTGGATCGAGCGAGGACGCGAAAAGTCCAGTGGAAACTCCATTGTCTCGCAGTGGGCACTGTTCGTCGCAAAAAACAAAAATCTTCGGTGCGACACCAGCTGATCTACTAACCGTGATTCTTTACCCACGCCGCAAGAACGAACAATCTGAAGTAGCCGCGCTGTATATGATCGAACGAATCGCAACCGATCTTCCCGCGTTCCCGCGCGATCCGCCCGAAAGCTCGGAGCTCGCGAGCCCCGGACTCCCCCTCCGCGACCTAACCGCACTCGCGCGAGCCAGCGCCACCCCAGAGTCCAGCACCGATCTGTTTTTCGAAGCTGCGCTCGCTCCATCGGCAGCAGCGGCATCATCAGGGTGCAGGGGGACCACGAGACGGACGGACGGCACACACAGCAACGCTCGCGTGTCGACCGCGGCCGGAGGGAAGGAGGGGAAGAACCGCCGGCGACAGCAGCAGCGGAGGTGGTGGAGAGCCGCCGACGGACCTCGCGGGACAGCTCGCCCGCCACAGTCCCAGCGCGACTGCGGCCCGTGACGGATCGACGACGCGCGAGTGCGTGACGTGCACGCATACCCCGGGTTGTTTTTTTTAATTTGAAAATACTTTTTTTTCGGGGCTAAGCGGGTCTTGTCCGAAAGTACATCGCGCGGCTCTTTTTCGCCCGGTTTCATTGCCGTCCGGCGAAATCGGGGGCTCGAAGAAGCGGAGGAGCTTTTCCCGGGGCTCTCCGAAAGGGGGTTGGCCAGTGCACGGGGGTGCAGGAGGGTGTGCCAGGGAAATTCTCGAGGATCGCATACCGAGTGGAGAGTGTTGAGCGTCGTCGATCGGCGATCGGTTGGCCCGCACGTCACTCGAGGAGGACGCAGCAGGGGGACTTCGGACAGGCGATATTATACCGAGACTGGCTCGCTCGCTCGCGGCAACTCGTCCCGCCCAGAGGTAAGCTGGACTCGTCTTTTCATCAGTATTTTTTATTCTTGCAGCTCTCGTCGCAAAACGTGCACCCTGCACAGGTGGCTCGACTACTATGCTAGCCGATGAGCGGTAGTTTTTGGTTTTTTTATTTTACCAAGGGTCAAAACGGAGTCTGCGCTGCGTGTCGATGCGTGTATAATATGTACTGCGCATTGTGCGCGAGCGCGAACGAGTCCCGCGATTATGTCAGATTCGCGCGAGAGCTGCAGGGGAGAGTGAAAGGAGAGGTACGTTGTATGTGCCTACTTTTAGTAATTGTTGCGCTGCTGTCCTGGTGCTCCAGATTCTCGTAACGAGAATTGACATTTATTGTTCACGCATGGGATGTGGGACATTTTTTTTTTTTGCTGGTGTGGTTCGTGTGCTTGGAGACAGGGTGTATGTACCCTACTTGTAGAATTTTCCGTATCTGTCCGTATTCTCGTTCCTTTACCGAGTGCGGCACAACTCGACACGGGTTTCGGTTGCATCATGCTATATCCATACCGAGCGAGAAGAACTGTTTTAGTCACACCTAAAATACGTTGGTACGGAAATGGCCATTTCGGGATGGGAAATGTGAAATTTTCGATATCTCCCCGTACTTGCCTTTTACTAGCCGTGGCCATGATTTTGTACAACCAGTCGTGTGTTGATATAAATCATGTGCTTTTTCGTACAGCCGTATATCAATGCATGTATACGTACGCATTCACCAGTCTGTACATTTTTACACGCACACGTCTATGATGCAACGACAGTTACTAATGAGAAAGTTACACTGGAAATATTTTTTTTTTTTTTTTCTCGTATTCGTCGGGCAAAAATCAAGCGGCCTTGGTAACATTATTTTTTATTTCCCACTTATTTTGACTAAACTCGACGAATACGTAAAACTGATAAAAAAAACCTCTTCCCTTCTCCGCGTTACGACATTCTTCATCTTCTCTGCCAGCTGTATATGTATAGCTGATAATGATTCGGAGATCACGAAAAAAAATTCGCCAACTATCTTAACTTGGCGAGAAATGGAGAGAGAGAGAGAGAGAGAGCGAGAGAGAGGGGGGAAAAAAAAGAGAGAGACATTTATTGAGCTATGGCCTCTGAGTTTATCGTCGGGAGATGCGATAAAGAGGCTCAATTAACCAGCCTTGATTTCATTTTATTAAGCATGACGAGCTGATTTTCGTCTCTTCTTGGGTCTACTAAATTTCGAGGCCCACAATGGTACACGCGTACGGATTCTCACTCGAGGCTGCAGCGAGCGAGCGGGAGACAAAAATAAGAAGACCAAACATCAGATGTATCCGAGAGAGATCCGGCGAGCTAATTTTCGAAATGAACCGGAAAGACCAACGACGGACAGATTTTTTTCACGCCGCTGCAAACGATCCTTACGCGCGGCGTTGCTTTACGTAAGAGAGGACCGGGTTGGGGTTCGGTATAGTCCAAACACTATACAGGTACTAAATTCAATCGCGTCTCGAGTGGAGAAAAAAAAGAAAGAAAGAAAAAAATTTAATTTTAACCTGCTCGATCTGTTATTGAAATCGCACTCAACACGCGAATTTCGGACGAACAATAAAACAGATAAACAGCTGCGCGCGCGACACGTACCTTCGACGCGTATAATAAAGCGAGCGAAATCATATAATTATACCCAACTAAAGAAGTCGTACTTACATATACTTACGCTGGCGCCCGTTTCACCGGGACATAAGTACACTATGCGGTTTATTTCGCGTTTTAGTGCGCGCCCGATGTAGCTCCGCTGTATCGCGCGAATAAACAACTCGTTCGAATAAAAATGCGGAACGTAATGACCGTAATCGTAACAATAACAATGACAACAAAAATAATAAGAAGAAATCTCGTTTTACGCGGGACTCGTGACGATTTGACATTTTCTCCACACCTTCCGAGCATTGTGTATATATACAATACGATATGCGGCCAGTGCAGCAGAATAAACCAATAAAACACAATCAAAATCGTAAATAACACGGACCAACGGTAGCAGCAGCGGCGGTGCGGCGGTGGTGGACGGTGGGGGGGCAATAAAAAAACGCAAAAAAACCCAACGCCCCGAGAAGAAATTCGTCTGCGGTGTATCATACACCACTGCGGCAGACGCGAAAAAAGCGCGCCGCAAGCGAGTTTCTCGGCGACACGCGACTCGGAATAAATCAGCGGCTGTAGGTATACGCTCTCGCGCGGATAGCCGCTTCTCCCCCCCCCCCCCCCCCCCCCCCCCCCCCCCCCCCCTCGGGCTACCCGCGGGAATGGGCTGCACCGTATACATCGCGCGCGCCTCCCCCATTGTGCGGCAGCCGCGGCGGGCCCCGTCCCGGTTTGTCAATCGTCGTCGATCGTCGGTGCAGTCCGTACAATATACCGCCCCTCCCGCCTTCTCTTCCGATAGGATATTGCGAACGACGCGGGGGCTGCGGTATCGCGCTCGGAGAGTAGCGGTTTTTCGGGCGCGCCGAGCGGATTTTTTTTTCCCGCGCCGGCCTGTCCGACCTCATTGTTGGCGTTGCCTCTGTTCGGCGGGCCGTGAAATGCGGGGTTCGAGAATGACGATGATCATGATGATGATAATGGCTGGGATTTTACTTGCGTGGGCTGTATCTGTACCGACACGTACCTCGGCCAAAGAAAGAGAGCGATGTTGGCGAGGAGAAGATGTGGTTTTTTTAATACCAATGAGTTGAAATGACACGTTTCAGGCGAAAAGATTGAGTTTTCTATTTTTTCTAAATTGATCCGTACAGCTGTGGTATTGATATGTTTTGAAAACAATCGGATCCACCGTTCCATCAAGTCAATATTTTACTGGATGTACCTTAAGGAATTTTGAATAGTATGGAAGCAAGAGTACGTTATGGTAGTTGTTTCCCAGTACGTAGGTGGTGAAATAACATGTAATCGTTATCATTTTAACGCGAAATATTGTCACATGTATAAGGTACGTCGTAGATTTTTTTCAAATTTCTCCCTTATTTATCCATTAATCAATCGTGTAAATAAAAGAAAGATACTTTTTGTGTCCAAGAATTTCAATTTTCATCCGATTTTAACAAACAAAACCTAGTTTTCTTCTTTAACTAAATACCTCTAAACTCACCATATTTAATTTGCTAAAAAATGTCGTATTCATTGCTAAGAATGAATTTGTTTATACCACTTTAAGGATTTTTAGAAACATCTGCAATTGTAACGATAAGGACAACTTTCTTGAGCACATCAAAAATCGCGAGTTTTTAGGTATTTGGATAAAAAAGAGAATTATCTTTTATGGAAATGAAAAATTTTAAGGAGAAAAAGTATTGTTTTTACATTTACAACATTAATACTTCTGAATTAATGAGGGAAAAATGAAAAAAAAAAAAAAACTACGGCATACTTTATGCATCTGACAGTAAGACAAAAAGAAAATACAATGATTATATCATGTTAGTTGACTGAACACTATAACTTTTCTCGTGGGGACGGATGTTGAATATCCAAAATTTTTCAAAAACTGGTAAACCTATGATCAAACACAAATTGACCTTCAAAACGTTTATTGCTGTGAATTTCGTACAAGAAATCAAAACAACGTACACTTCATTATACAGTGTGAATGCCAAATTTGATTTTCTGATACAGCAACTCTTACACTCGAATCAAGTAAGCTCGCGTTTGCATGATCGCCCGGCCGAGGCGCGAGATAAATCTATCTCTTCGAAATCACATCGGTCACCTCGAAACGATACACACGAGTCACTAGACGGCGGAAACTATTAAACTCCCGTCCGATCCCACACACGTGCGCGCTCTTTCGTTTGATCTTGGGCACGTCGGAAGTCGCACCTATGATATCCCCGTGAGAAAAAGACCGGAGCTCAACCCCACGCACCCGAAAGGACGCGTCGCTAGCTGCATCGCAACGACCGATTAATTCGATCCTCGCTGGGGACCTCATCCCATACCTATGTAATATGTACTTGTAAGTACCTGAGCTCAGTCCTCCGTTATTAGGTATAACCCCCTCGCGGCTTATTCTTCACACATGTGGGTGAACACGCGCGCGCGTGCATCGAGTTGTACCATATTACAACGCGGAGCGCTTTCGAGTTCCGTCGCGCGATAATCCTATTATATACTGCACACATGCGGTGTGACGATCGCGCTCTGCACCGCATCAGCCCGTGTGTGCGTACTCATTTGACTCTTGAGAGTACAATTTTTTTTTATTCCGTAGCGCCCAAATTTCGGGCGTTGCTGCGACTCCCCCCCACCGTCGGTGTCGTTATCTACCTCTGATAAGCACTCCCGCGAGGAACGTACGGTTTCGCAACGAGAAATCGTAGGTACTTGTATACACCGCACACGTGTATTATACCGGTACGTACGGCCGTGCCGAGCGGGAGGACAAGTCGTTCCCGCCGCTTTTC
>JAPYYV010024518.1:0-16226 GCA_030522625.1 Copidosoma aretas
GCGGCCAAGTTGATGGAATTAAACTTCGCCCTCGCTCCGAGTATACACATAGATATGAAACCGCCGGGGAAATTTTATAGACCGGAGGTGGTGGAATCAAACTGCGGCAACGGGGCTCCGGGGAATTACGGGGGTTCATCGCTCCCTCGCTCGCTCGCGAGATCTACCTCCGTTTGCTCTCCCCCGAAGGCTGGAAGGGTAGACTCGCCGGTGGTGGGAGCTGGGAAAGAGCGACAAGTGAAATTCTTCCTTCCTCTTCCCGTTCGATCCTTTTTTTTCCGGGGGAACGATTCGCCGGCGGATTTTCGACTCTCAGCGGCTGTCCGTCGTGTCGGTCGGGGGAGTAAGTCGAGACGTCTATTTTATTTTCATTACATCGGTGCGGTGGAGGACGTGACGCCGTTTCGGGTCTTGTGTAAGTGTACTTACTGCTAGCTTCGAGGTCGATTTCAGTAGAGCCAGCCCCCGTTGGTCAGACCCTTCGACTCCGGCGGGTAGTTTTTCTCTCCACCTTTCGTTCGACGGATGGGAAACTATTTGTTCAACTCCCTGTTCCGTGATGGAGAATGTTATCTCTAGTGTTCGCGAAGTGTAACAAATACGTGTGCTCTCAAGTCGTAAAAACAGCATTCAAGGCTCAATGAGCACAAAATTTCGCGGCTCGTCCTCAACGCGCACTTACCCACCGATTTCACGTCCATCTCGCTGCAGAGTGATGCATCCATTTCGCAATCGCTCCGCTGTTTTCCGGGAACGTGTAGGTGCATAAATACGCACCGCATCCGCTAAGTATTCACTCGAGCGGCAAGCCTTGTCACCAGTTTTAGCGACGGCTCTGGCCTCTTTTCGCACCCCCCCCCCCCCTCACTTGTCCCCGATTCCACCAACCCCGCACGTCTCGAGCAAACACTTCCAGCGGCAATTGGTTCAGAACCACCAGGTTTTTTCGAGCACTCGGGAAAATGTCCGTTTAAAAAGCGACTAGCCCGCGATAAATAGTACGACGAAAGGAAAAAAAAAGAAAAAAAATCAACAACGGAGCGCAAGACAATGGAAAATCGGCATCACGCGGACCAGCGGAGGAACAAAAAAAAGGAAAAAAGCGGTCCGGCAGTTTCTCATCGCCCGGGGGGCGCGAAAAAAGCCGAGAGCTCGGACAATAAACAGCTTCTGCATTTGTCGTGGGGTGGGCGCATTGTGCGGCCACTCCCCCGCTTTTTCGCCCCCCCCCCCCCCCCCCCAGCCCCGGGCGGCCCCCCCCCCCCCTGTTCCCCCCCCCCCCCCCCCCCCCCAGCCCCGGCGTTAGTGCGTTTATTTTTCCGGCCAAAAGCCAGGGGGGGGGGGGGGGGGGGTAACCGGCCACCGCGCGCGGAAGAATGGCCGCGAAGACAAAAGAATTCGCACTGCGCAAAATTGGAAAGTCTCGAGCACCCCTCCCCTTCCCTGCTGTGGGGTGTACAGTGTGTGGGGGGGATATAGCGAAGCGGGAACAAAACGACCGGCCCGATTCTCAAGTTAATAGAAAACTCGCGGGGAAGGAGGAGGACTCTTTCTTCCGAGCTCCCTCCTGAAAATCGAGCCGGAAAGTGCTTAAAATAACGGACCGAAATCCTTCCGAAAGACACGGGCGGCGCAGCTCGGCCACCCCCGGGAGAGAACGGGGCAAGGGGAGAAGGAGGGGGGGGCTGCTTTGGAAGCCTGGAGAGTCTGGAGGGCCCTCTCAGACGTGGATCGCGCGAGTCGAGTGAGTCTCGGGTGACCCCCCCCCCCCTGCGCTGTTGTACTGCAGCGACGACGGCAAAGACGGGGGAGTCGCGAGGGGCTCGGTACGTACGAGCGCACGTATTGTACGGTCGAGGGGGAGAGCGGCGCGCGTTCGTCCGCCCCCCGATGTAATTTCCCTTTCGCCGTTCTCGCGCCGAGGCCTACGACTATCTTTTCGCGGTTTTTATTTTCCGCCTTTTCATCGCACTCGCCGGGGGAAAAACAACGCTTCAGCGGGCTTTTTCCGTTGTTTACCCGCTGCGCGACTCTTTTCCGGTCCGTGATTGAAAAAATAGCGGAGCGGCAGGGATTTTTCGCGCAAATTTTCCCGACCGAAAGGTTTTGTTCGTCCCGTCGACCGAAGCCGCACGTATACAAAATGCTTTATCCCCGACGCGAAGGTTCGCTCCGTCCCGACGCTCGTATTCCCGGGGATATTTATCCCCCGTCGAAGGGACATACGGGAAAACCACGACGCGGCAATGGCTGCGAGTCGGGGCGCGTGAAAATTCCCGCTGTACAACGGTACGCTGGGTGGGGGGTCTCGGTAATTCCGGGCTATACCCCCGGATGGAGGCGTATTTTCAATTCGCGATGGCAATAAGTCGGGACTCGCGCGCCCGTACGTTACCTTTGGCTTTGGCCCCGGCCTCGCCGCGTCGTGCAAATATCGAGCAGTTGATATTTTCCCGGCTTTCCTTTTGCCCCGTGTTCCGGTCACGTAGCCCGTACCCAGTTAATTTTTACGCGGTGCTCCGCTCGGACTTAATCCCCGAGAGTTATCGCTCCGGATACGCGGTGCTGGTAGTTTTTACGACGCTCGTGGAAAAAATGTGTTTTTCTTTTATCCTGAAAAATTGAAACGACAGAATTCGAAAATATCCCAACGTTCGTTCGGTGCTCCGATCGAATGATGAAAGTGACGAGAAGCGGGAAAATGCAAAAGAGCAGCACTCGAGTTCGAGGGGTCAGTAGGGGGTAAGGGGGGAGATGAAAAAGCGAAAAGTGACGAAAGAAAATCATCTAGTTATAGAAATGTAAGCAAAAGAGACTGATACGCGGGGGGGGGGGGGGGGGGGAAGCAAAAAAAGAAGGGGGGCGGGGGGGAAGAGGGGGGGGGGAAAAAGGGGGGAGGGTCGGGAGAAAAGAGAGTTGGTGAAAAAGGTGGTGGGAGAAGGGGGAGCAGAGAGCGTGGAAAATTTTTCATTGGAAGTCAAAAGTTTTAAGTACAGAAAGTTTAATTCCGAGCAGCTTAGCCCCGAAAGAGAAAGAGAGCCGAGCCGACGTTGCTTGAATGGAGAATATCTCGCGGCTCCTTTTCATGCCAGCCATCCACGCCTCGCTCTCCCTCTCGCTCGCTCTTTCTCTTGATCTTTCTCGCGCTTGTTTTCCTTCTCATTTCGTTCTTATCTACCCCCCCCCCGCCCCCCCCCCCCCCCCCCACCCCCCCTCCCCCCCCTCCCCCCCTCCCTCCCCCTTCCCTCCTCTCCCTCCTCCTCCCTCTCCCCTCTCCCCCCCCCCCCCCCCTCGGCCTTTCACACCCTCTCGATCCACTGTGCCGATTTTTTGTACTCCTCTTCCTTTAATCTCGCACTCCGTCGGCTCTTTATTTGCAGTCCTATGTTGTGGGCTTTCGCTGGAATCTTTCGCTCTTTTTCGTAATCCGTGCAACACCCGGTGGCTGCAGAAATTTTTTTTATAGAGTTTATGTACCTATACCGTTAGCAATATACTTCATCCAAGTATCCAGTATTGGAAGTTATAGATAAACGATGGCGCGCTTATCGACTCTGTCTTATCAGCGTATTTTTGATTGAACATTAGCGCAGAATTTCTCAATCAAAACTATTAAGACTACTTGCATGCTGCACGAATATTTATGAATATCATTATTTATTCATGCACAAAAATTCCCGTATTGCATGATTGAAACTGGTAACGCGAAGAAATCATTTGAAAATTCAACTCTGTTGACTTTGAATTACAGTACTTGAATAGCCAGAAGCCGAATAAATTGTTGATTACCTTTTTTAAAGCCGTTGAAGTAATTTGTTCAACATTTCAAGTTCAATTAAAATAGATTTGATTCGTAAATCCGTTTATTCTCATTTCCAAAGCCCCCTTCATCTCATGACCAGCTTCATTTAAACTTTCGATCACTAATACTTCGTCAAACAAACTGCCCTTAACTCCTGCGTCCTCACTACACACCAAAACCAAAAGTAGATTCAGGGAAGGTAGGGATCGTCGATCCGGGGCGCTTCGCAGTTTGCTGATTTGTCGCCCGTGCCACTCGGATTTCCGGCGACTGCACTCGTTCGAAACGCATTAGGGCTGGCTCAACCGAAGTTGAAGCTGCGCGGATTTGGCGCGGAAAGGTCGGTCGAGGGAGTTCCTTCGCTCCTGCTGAATTTCATTTTGACCTACATCCGGCGTCGGGTGTGGCTCAAAAATTTTCCAGGGACGTGATGTCGATGTAGAAGAGGAGAGCGGTTGGATCCTCATTTTTATGTTTTACGAGTATAGGTGCACAATTATTTTTCCCTCGTTCGTAAAAATGTATTTTTCTCCTGGTTTCAGTGCGACCGCTGAAAGTGACCATAAACACGGACAAGGAGACACCGTTGAGCGCTGGCCGCAAATACGAATTGAACTGCGTGTCCGTGGGTTCGAGGCCGTCGGCAACGATCACCTGGTTCATGGACGGCCAACTTCTCACCAATTACACGGCACAGGTAAGAGAAGACGCGTTTTCATCATCGCCTCCGACAAAAACGATGATGATAAAACTTTGTGTGTCAATTCTCTCGAGTGCTTTCGAACACGAGGTTCGACTCAAAGTCGATCCCCCCATTATCGCGACTGTCAGCAGTGGCACCGATTTTTTGTCCTCCCAGCACCAACTTATACTTACACATATTTTCCTTTTTTCATCAATCAAGCGACAAAGGAGGGCCCCGGGGCGCTCTCGGTGGAGAAGAACGGATAAATGAAATTCTCGCACTCCCGCACGATCAAAAGAATCGGGGCCGAGGGACGCGAAACAGGGGGTGGCGAGAGGGCCAAGAAGCGCGAGAGATAGAACGAGGGACGCGTCGAAGAGAAAAATTCGACGGAACGTAAAGAGAGAAAGGATCGGACGTGCACTTGGGGTGGGGAAATTCGCGAGCGCGGGAGCCGAGATTATAAGATGTATATATTCGAGTGGACGCGTTTCAAAGTGAATCAACGCTAAGTAATGAGAAGCGGGAGAGGGAGATGAAAGAGCGTTGCGGGCGGTCCATCCTACTTTTCATTAATCGCGGGATTAAAACAGCGGCGCGGGGCCGTTTGGCTCGAGGCTATACAGATATATTATGTGTATCCCGTAGTAATGAAGTCAGAAGGGGACAGGTCGCACTGGGCGATAAAACCCGGGTGACGACGAGCGCGAGCGAATTCTTTTCTCTCGCTACCGGCGGTCACGGAAAATTAAACCGTTCGTGCGGTGTTCCCGGCCTCAACGCTCTGGCTTGTCGTATGCTACGTAGGAACATTGCGAAGGAGAGCACATAGCGGCCATTAGCGAGTCCGTAAACTAGTTATTACCATTTGCATTCGGGGGCTCTCTCTCTCTCTCTCCTCGTACGCGCGTTACACTTTTTCGGCGGCAGAGGCAGGGGCTTAATTGACGGGCACGCGATTTTGCTTTTAGAGCTATGCAGATATTCCGAGTTTACCGGACACCGCGCGTCTCCCTTTCGCAGACATCGTGTTTTTGCTCGGGGGCGCAAACAGAGCGGTAGGTAATTACACCTTGGGCGAGAAAAACTTCCAATCCCCCCCGAAAATTTGCCAACGCGCGAAAAGACCTCTGAAAGTTCACGGACTATTACCATCGCCCGAAGCGCGCGAAACGACAGACAACCCCCCGGGCCGAAATATCTCGCACCGCCCCCTCTCGGCCGACCGATCGCGCCCGGGAATCACTGGCATTAGCCGCCCGTATCGGTATTTGCATCATTTCGGCCATTAGCGCGGCGCACGCCATACCGCAATTACACCGAGCTGCGGGGCAGAGCGAGGGAGGCGCGAGTGAAAAACCGCGCGATGTTTTCGTAATGATCGCCCGGCCGCCGCCCCCTTACGTCGATCCGCGCTTGCGGCCCTCTCTCCATCGCCGTTTTGCCGTCCCTCTCGTTATTTTGTACTATTGTGCTCCAAACTGTGTACCGTTACAAAAAAAAATAAAAAAATGGTATTCTATCGGAGAATTCGATCTGTACGTTGATTAACAGTGTGCTGGGACGCGTAACAAAATTACTCCGCCAGTCGAGCAAAACGTTCGCGAGGAAGTAATTAAACGTGGCTCCTGATTGAGGAGAGAATACAAAAAAAACCCCCCCCCCCACCCCCCCCCCCCCCCCCCCCCCCCCACCCAGAACCGAGTCTCGCGGCGCTACGTAATTTCGCGCAACATCAATTACTCGACGC
The DNA here is from genome assembly GCA_030522625.1 of Copidosoma aretas. Lineage (NCBI taxonomy): Eukaryota > Metazoa > Arthropoda > Insecta > Hymenoptera > Encyrtidae > Copidosoma > Copidosoma aretas. Next base: position 6,238 of record JAPYYV010024518.1, read on the forward strand.
TCGCCCGAATTTTCCAATTATCGTGGGGCGCTAATTGGAGCAGCGCTACGTACAAAACGAGTACCCGCGCAACGTAAGAAAGTACTCGCGCGAAGGGAGCTCGAGATCCATCCCTGCCGGGCCATTTGCCATCCAAGCGGTGTATATATATTCACGTTCAGGGCCCGTCCGACCGTACTCGGTAATTTCCACTTAATAATCCGGACGGCCCCGCCACGCTTCGCGCGATACATCGGCGCTCTGTATGCAAAGTGGATGGATATTTCTCGATCTCTCCCCCCCCCCCTCCATTTCCACCCTATCCTCCGCGGCCGTTGGAAAATAATCGAGCGCGATTTCAATCGAGCTCTCGCGCGCACGGCCAGAGCTATCCTATTCATTACTTCATTACTCCGCGGCGAGGATGTATGTATAGGCGGAGCGAGCGCCGATCCCCAAGATCAGGGCCAATAATCCGGTGGCGCACAGTCCATCCGACCCCGGCAGAGCTTACGCACACGAGCACGGGGGCGGAAGAGCGCGAGTATAACACGATGATGCCGAATGGCGGATGCGCGCGGTACAGTAATAGAACGTTCCGGCGTATACGCGTGAATACAAGAGGTGGGGGGTGGATGGGTGGGGGGGACTCTGTCATGGTTGAGGCCGGAGCCGGTGCAGCAGTAACAGTAGTAGTATAGTGGGAATCGACGTTCGTCAGGCAGTACATCACGCGTCGACCGCAGATGAAGTTGGAACGTACTTATACATACGTAGCAAGAGACACGGGCGCACGCGTACGGGCACGGTGCGGGTGGAATGGTGGTGTGCGGTGTACACACCTATACGGCTCCGCTTCACGTGATCCGCGATCCGAATGGCCGGAGGGCTCTACTGCTAGTAGACTACCGACTACCGGAGAAATTATATACGCTGGCTGGATGTTTGAGGGTACGGGCGCGCGAGCGGGGGCTTGTATAGATATAGGGTAGAGGGCTGTGTAATAGATAACGGGCTGTCGCGCCTGAATCTATGGAGCTGGGGCTCGGCTGGAGGATATACGACTGCTAGTACGTACTGCCTAGTGCTGCTCTTACCGACTGGGCTAGTAAAACCGGATAGATAGGGGGTGGGGGTTCATCGGTCGAGGTTGAAAAGCGATGCTCATCGAGTCTGGTTTTAGAGGGGGGAAAAAAAAGGAGTTGTGTTTGCGTCAGGTGAACGAGTGAATAGTACCTGGTTTTTGTATCATCATTGTTATTGTTATCGAGGGAACTAGTGGTTGCACTAATAAAATTGAGTCCACGAGAGGATACGGGTTTCGGAACACAATATATAAAAAAGCGGTTTACAGCGAGATCTACGAATTTCGTTTAGAAGGCACTTGTACCGAATTTTTCTTTGCGTCACTAGTAACAGTAAGTAGTCGAAACATTTCTTTCTTCGATAAAACGTACCTGTTCAACATCAAAAGAATATTACTCCATGTATTATAAATTATTTAGATTTATTTCACAGCATTAATATTAATGACGCCGCTTTTATCACTCATGCGGGCTAATCGAAATTATTCAATACTTATTAGTTCATCAATAAAAGCATATCCATACAATTTTTTTTTATTGTTTTTTTGTTTTGAACATTTTCATCACAATTTTTACTTATAATCTCGAAGAGTCGACCGCCTGCTGTAGAACTAAGTAGAAATGGTCGATTAGGTTAAGACGAGACACAAGAGACATAAAAAACCAAGTAGAAACGGTCAAATAAGATCAGACGAGACATCGATGAGCATCAGTCTTTCAGCAAAACTAAGTAGAAACATTTGGATAAGGTCAGACTAGTCATTGATGAGAATATTATTATTATTTTTTTTTTTATGTTGTAGTGTCATACGTCCAAGTATCACAAGGATTCACTACTCAGGGCACTCGACACTTGGGAACGGGATAAGGAAAGGGATGGGAGGCCTTCCTATTACGGGAAAGGGGTAGGGGTCAAATAGGCAATTTTGCTGCGAGAAGGTCGGTCGCCCACCCCTTCACGAGGAGCATTGCGGGGAATAAAAGCACATGTGAAAATTCACTGAGGCGCTTGCTCGAAAAAGTCGCTCTGACCGGAAATCAAACCGCGGTCTCTTGATGAGTATGTTAGAAAAAAGTAGAAACAGTCAGATAAGATCAGACGAGATATTGACGAGTATTAGAGACATCAAGAAAAACTAAGTAGAAACAGTCAGATAAGGTCAGAGGAGACATTAAACACCATTGGGAAAAACTTAGTAGAAACAGCCAGAAGAGGTCGGACTAGTCATTGATGAGCATATTAGAAAAAACTAAGTAGAAACAGTCAGATAAATTTAGATGCGACATTGACAATGGAGGAGTGACTTAACTTGATATGTATTCTAGTTCTATGATTATAAAATTATTTGTTTCCTATTAAAATAAAAAAACCAGAAAAATAAGTCAACACACATTGCACCGTTATTCGTAATAAGGATTTTCACAATAAAAGTATTTATTCGCAAATTTTGAAGTAGAGGAAAAGTTGACCAAAAAATTCCAATAAAAATTAAATTCTTATAGCTGCAGACAGACAGTAAAAGTTGTATAAAAAAGCACATGAAAAAACAAAAATTACTTTAGAACTAAAACAACCTGAAAAATGCTGTTTGAAGAAGAAAAACAACTTGCGCACCACATTATAAAATAAATATTTCACAACAAAATTTCATGTACCATTTTGATAACGCTCGCACGCAATTGCGACGATTTTAATCGGGTCAGTCTTTTAGAAATTGTTTTAATTGCATTCCAAGTTTCTAAAACAGTTATACTGTACTATTATTCCAGTTTCACTCGGAATAAATGGTACGTATATATATATATATATGCTCGCGTTTGCCACTTTTATCCCACGAGAGGGACGCTTCGGTCCCATTCCAATTAAACTCTCTTCACGCTCGATGAAATCAAGACATTTCCTTTAGAGGACGTGAAACGTCCGCTGTCCCACTCCACCACCACCATCACTACTACTTCCACCAACTACGTACTATTTCTGCGCTCGTCCACACATGAATATTAGATTGACCTCATCTGTGTCCACTAACGAACCTTATAACATTCTACGTGCCACGTCCGCATCGTTAATCGTATCCGTTTTATTCTTGTTCTTTGGCACCATTACTTTTCATACAAACACTTCATTTTAATTCGATAAGGAAATCGTGCAAAAAATCGTTGATGAAATATGCAGTTATAGTAACAATAAGTCGACGAATGGTGTCAATGAAGCATAATTATAATTAAAGTTACTCGAATAATTGACACACTTTAAAAATCTTGGAATGATATAACATCCATCATGTATGTTTAATGTTTATTAATGCCTTCTCATACATGTGCAATGATTATTATCATCCTAGATGTCACAGTGGCACACGTTTAAGCGGCAATATGTATTCATCATAATCACGTCATCACTATTTAAATATTCGATTTCAGTCGTCGAAGGACGGGAACGTGACGTCGTCAATTTTGACGTTCACCCCGCTGGTGGAGGACAACGGCAAATCAATCACGTGCAGAGCGGAAAATTCACATATTCCAGGCGCAGCCGAGGAGGGCTCGTTAAAATTGAACGTCTACTGTAAGTACGGCGATTAAAATTTCAAACGTCAATCTGTTCCTCCTACGCTATCCTATTACCTTACGCACCCCACTTCGTACTAGATTTTTTAATAATTTGAAATTTCAGTTTTATTGTAACCGTCGATTCCATCCCTAGTAAAAAACAATAAACTAACGAACCTACGAGGAACAATTCAATTCTATATAAATTAACCTCATCCGTTTCCAATTACAGACGTCCCGACGTTGAACCTGAAGCTCGGCGCCAGCATGAACCCCAACGACATCGAGGAGGACGACGACGTGTACTTCGACTGTCAGGTCAACGCGAATCCCCCGGCGTACAAAGTAGTCTGGAAGCACAATGTGAGTATGCACACAATTTTTCCCTCTGCCCAAGTATATATTATATACCTATCTCGAAAATTCATCAAGCAACAAACGCCGCTCCCGCTCCTCTTTCCACTTAAATGTTCCTCTCTCCCCGCTTTGTCATGGCAAAAAACGTAGCAGCAGTGCACATCCATCCCTTCCTACCCTAGCTCTGGTGTAGTTTTTCACGCAAGAAAGTGCAGAGACAACAAAGTATTTGTGGCCCCCCCCCCCCCCCCTCCTGCCCCTTTGACGCGTACGCACACGCGGATTCCTTTGCCGATTTACACCGGAATTTCTAGTTTTCCGAGTTTAGAGACGAAGAACTCGGGGCCAGAGGGGGAGAAAAGGTCTCATCCACTGCAGCGGCGGCAGCAGCGCCGGCGGAAATTCATTGCGGCTGACGGTAGCGAAATAAGGAGAAAAATACGCCTCCACCGTGCCCCGCATATGAAACTTGATTCCCCTTCTGCCGCTGCCGCCGTGGCGCTACCAAGCCACCTTTTTTCTTCTTACCCCCCCCCCCCTTTTCCGCGCCGGAATTGAAATTTCTCCCCTCGGCCCTCTGATTCATCATCAGCAGTAGCCCCGAATGCCCCGCGTATTTTTCTTCCCGCATTTTCTCACGCTGTACGCGCGTGTGCTCCGTGTGCGTTTCAGGGCAACGTGCTGCAGAACAACGCGAAGCAGGGCATGATCGTGCAGATGACGAGCCTCGCGCTGCGCAAGGTCAAACGGTCGCAGGCCGGGAACTACTCGTGCACGGCGAGTAACGTCGAGGGCGACGGCTACAGCAACAGCGTCGAGCTCAAGATCATGTGTAAGTCTCGTTGCGCGGTATTGTTTGTCCGCTGGATCGTTGGTGTTACGGTCTTGGGAGAAAGGGGAAAAAGCGGACAGTCGGCGAAAGTTATTTCGAGCCGGTCACGGATTTCGGCGCCTCTTTCTTTGGCATTGTAAAACAATAATTCAACATCAAATATCTAAATGCTTGTATGTCTTGGACTATTGTGAATCGTTTCAAAAATTGCACCGTTCAGTTTAGTCTAGCCGGCGGAGTACCCAAAAATACATTGTTTTATAATTGTTATGAAAACGTTGGATACGACCGTTATGGTGCATTTAAAAAAAATATAAATTTAAACTATTAACGTTTCAAACGTACTTTGACACACTTTGATGTACGATACAGGAACTACTGATCCCAGATCGCTGAAATTCTTTTCGGAAACAATGTAGATGACTTAATAATTGATAAGCCCTGAGTTTCAAGTTCCCATCCGTACACAAGCAATCGGAGATGAGCAAAGGCCCGAGTCTTTTTTTTTTCTTCAAATAAATTTAACGTCTCGCTCCCCGATGAGAAAGCCCCGACAAGAGTTCGCTCCCTCGTCCAATCGGTAACGAAAGACCCCTCGACACTTGTCCCCGCAGACAAGCCGATCTGCCTGCCCGAGCAGAAGCGCGTCTACGGCGTGGCCCGCAACGAGGAGGCCCGGGTCGTCTGCCGAGTCGAGGCCTACCCGGCGCCCGACAAGTTCCGCTGGGCCTTCAACAGCACCGAGGAAATGGCCAACGTGCCCGAGGCCCGCTACGAGGACTCGAGCGAGCGCGCCCAGAGCGTGCTCACCTACAAGCCGGCGAGCGAGCTCGACTACGGCACCGTCTCCTGCTGGGCCAGCAACGGCGCCGGCCAGCAGAAGGCCCCCTGCGTCTTCCACATCATCGCTGCCGGTGAGTTCGTTGTTATTTCCGTTCTTCTTCTCAAAGTACCCATTCCCGAGCGAGGCAGCCCTGGGTCGTTATTACACTGGATCCTTCGAACTTTTGTATCCAATCGTGGCCGGATGCTGCGCGTTAGCCCAGAAACGTCGGAGCGGGTAATTTAATACTGCGACTCGACGTCCGTCCTCCCTTATTCCCGATACTCGAGTTATGCGTGCTCCGCCCCAGGATCGTGATCCGATTTTCTCCCGCCGATCCTCCTCTGCATTGGACCTGACAGAGCGGAAATCGAATGCTAGACTTCGTGTCTTCCTAAAATACAATGACCGAACTGTGATATTTTCGTAAAAGCTCTCGGTACGAAGCGCGATCGGTGTACCCGACGTCAAAAGTAAAAAGAGCGAAGGAAGGAATACGGACGGACGGGGAGAGCGAGACTCGCCGAAAACCGCAAACACGCGTACATAATACGGCTCTCGACAACGACGTGACGCGAGCAAGTACATCACGGGCGAGTCGCACCGCCGACAACGACGACGACAACGACGACGACGACGACTCTTGATAATGAAGACAGCCGTGGCATCGGGGGGGGGGGGGGGGGGGGCGGGGCCCCCGGGGCGCGGGCCGGGGCCAAACACGCCCACAACGGGGCGGGTGGTGTGCGCGCGCGAGCTGCGGCATAACACGACCACAACGGCGCGACTGTTGTACAACGCACGCGTGGCGTCAACACCCGGCCGTGCCCGCGAGCGCTGCGTTTGAGACGGCGATTCGTTACCGCGCGACGTGCATGCGTAATATCTGTATACGTATGGCGTGTATTGCTACCGCTGTATGCGCTTCTTCGGTACCGAAGCCGCGCTGCACAGCAACAACAACCGCTTGAGAATTCGCCCGCGAGTATATAACGGGTGCGCGAACGGGTGTGACGAGCTCTTTAGCGCGTCGTCTCCTCGTTACACTCTTGTCTCTTTGTGCGGCTCGTATTGCTGTTGCGACGATGTGTACGACTCTGTACTACCTTATACTCGCGGATCCCACTTTCTCGTCACGTTTGACGTATTCGCGCGCGAGGAGAGGCAGGTAATTAGTCGCGGTTTTTTTTTTTTTTTTTTTTTTTTTTTTTTTTTTTTTTTTTTTTTTTTTTTTTTTTCTTTTTGTTTTTTTTTTTTTTCTTTTTTTTTCGGCATGTTAATCGCGTGTGTACGACGAGTTGAGTAAAGAACCAGATATCATACTCGTTATTCAAAGCTTACGCCATGATGCACGCGAATGACCTTTCGATCAATCCGAACGAAATTTCAACAGCTTACGTATTGTAGTGTTTAAAACTGGTACCTCGATCTCGAACAAACAAATCTCACGTTCCGATGCCTGAGCGATCGAACTACCCGAAAGGTCAAAGAGACGCGCTTGCGCCTCGAATCCCAAAATAAAAAAACCCCCTTCGCCATCACCACGCGACTCGACTAAATTCACCGACCGCAGGCAAGCCCGAGCCACCGTACAACTGCACCCTGACGAACCAGACGACCCAGTCGCTGTCGGTCGAGTGCACGGCTGGCTTCGACGGCGGCCAGACCCAGCACTTTCAGCTCGAGGTCTACGACCAGCACAGCGGCGAGCTGAGGGCCAACGTGAGCGCCCGGGACTCGGCGACCTTCGGCGTGTACAACCTCGCGCCCGGCCGCGTCCTACGCATGTCGGTCTACGCGGTCAACTCCAAGGGACGCAGCGAGTCGACCCTACTCGAGGGCTTCACCCTCAAGGTCGCGGAGAAGCAGACTGGTAAGTCGAGAGTGGGCGTTTCGCCATTTTTTTTTCCTTCTTTTACTCCGCGTGATCCGTGCGTCGAATGGTTAATCTGCCGCGGATGTGCGTGCATCGACCAAAAAAAACGGAAAACGCGCGGCAGCGAGCGTTCGATCGTAATTCTTCGTCAACGCGCATAATTAAGTCAGTCTCGGTCATTCGCGCGCGTGAGCTCCAAAGAGCCTCGCTCGACGCGGAAATTTTACAACGATTTTCGGGGGATGATTGGACGACTCTTCGCGCGCCGCGACGCTGATGGACAGCCGAAATACCTTTCCCATCCTCGAGGTAGGTATATGGAAAGGAAAAAAAACGATAAAAAATTATCCCGGGAGCCTCGTATCTCCTGCCCCTCTGCGCTCACCGGCTGGAAATTTCCGAATCCAATTACAACCGCGTCCCCCGCCTTCCCAATGCCCGCGAACGCGTTGCGCTCTCGAGGACTCGCGAAGAGCAGGGGGTCGAACGATCGGGTACAGGTAACGTATATAGTACACCACCGCGTTTCGAGGGCAAAAATCCGGTACCGGCTTCCCGGGGCTCCCCCGCGCGCGTCGTTAATGCACGCCAGCGCCAGAGAGCCCGGGGTGTTTCGCCCGGAAAAATCACGGGAGGGAACGTTCGAGTCCTCTTCCCGTCGTCGCCGCCGCAGGGACTCGAGTGGTGCCCCGAGAATCAGAGTTATTAAGGGGGGGGGGGGGGGGGAATTATGCGCGCACAAGGGTGTAATCTGCATACGTACCCGCGCCTACGGCGAAATAAATCCGCGCGCCGGGGTGGCTCTTCGAGGCTGGATTTACGGCGGCCCGTGCTACGTTCGGGGACGAAAATGAGCCGTCACTCGGAAAATCGCGTTCGCCGATGATTTACCGGATTCTCCCGCGATCGAGCACCCCGTCCGTCTTTCTTTCATCCTTTTTTTCGCCGGCTAAAAAACGAGCGAACGGGCAGACAGGCGCGTGAGAAAAGTACGATTCACGAATGATGGGAAAACACGAGAAATGCATGCACAGGCGTAGTGCGCGTACTGTTCACAGGGACCCCCGTGCCTTTCGAAATAACGCCGATCCTCGGCATCCTCGTCGGCATAGTCAGCGTGCTGCTGCTCTGCACCGTCATGGTGCTGCTGGCGCTGAAGGTGAGGAGCGACCGGAGGGCCCAGAGGCCCGGCGACCTGCCGCTCAAGAAGGCCACGGCCCCGAGCTCCGAGGACCTATACGACGCCGACGACCGCAATCCCGACGTCGTGCCTACGAACAAGGGTGAGTTACCTTTTACGGGCGAACGTTGCTTTTTACGAACGGTGAGGAAGAGTCTTGGAGGTTCGGGTGGAGCCTACTGCGCGTTCCTCGCGTGTACTGGATTCGCTTGCACCGAGCCACGGGGTAGTGAACAAGCGGGACTGGTGAAATCTGTCACGGGTTTTTAATTGCACCACGAGTAGGTATTTCGAAAGAAATCGAGCTTGACGAAAAAAGTACAGATTATATAAACAGCTTCGGTGTATTTTGGTTTTTAAAACACTTTTGGTCGTCGAGTATATTATGATTCCGTGATAATACAAGGATCGAAATGGAAATGCAATTAAAAACCGCGAGAAGTTGTTTTTGTTATCGCGAATCATCATCATTATTATTATTACCGTAGTCATCGGCACTGCAATTTTTTCCATTCCAATTAAAAACTGTACTTCGTTTCGCACGTAAGCTCGTTTCGCATACCACGTAATAGTTCTGTCGCGCAAGCGCTGATTTTTCACGCGAGTTTCCGAACCACGCCAATCACGGGCGCGAGTTTCGAAAATGCTCGGTCGCCGCAAACTCGTCCGCAAAATTACTCACACGGGACGCGGGTCGAAAGCCGAGCGTTGTTCGCCCACGCGATTCGAAAACTTTGGTGAAATAATTTTTCTTTTCCTTTCGTTTTATATAACAAAGAGCTATTCGAATCAGCGACAATGTTAATGATTCGCGAGACTTTCTCGCCAATTTCCCGCTGTGCTTGGAACGATGGCGTATGTACGGCGATAACGCGTCGCGATCGAAGCAACAAACGAAACTCAAGCGGAGGGAACGAAAAAAATCCACCCCCGCGTTATTGCCCACAGACTCGGATTACCAGCTGACGGGGTCGACGGCTGGCACGCCGCTGGCAGCTCAGGGAACGCCGGACGGGCTCTCGACGACGTCGCTGACGGGCAGCCAGCAAGCGAATCACCTGCCGACCTACTCATCGCACAACGACTACAACAACTATCCCACGCTGCCGGTGAGTTTCCATCGCCCGCATCCCGAGAGTGGAGATGAAGGTGTGATACACCGTGGACCTATATATACACCCCCCCCCCACCCATCGATTTTTGGCGCCGCGCATCGGCCCATCGGCCCTTGCGTCCCGCAGACCCGGCCACACGTGCAGCGCAACTCGCGCATACCACCGCAGCCCCCGGGTCAGGCACGCGCG
>JAPYYV010024520.1:0-12481 GCA_030522625.1 Copidosoma aretas
TAATATTTTACTGTAACGTATTTTAACACGCGACCTTATGAGAAACAGCACTTTTTGAGCCTTGTAACTCGTATATCTCGCTTATTAACACTTAAATTGCAACCCAACTTTTTTCAGAGATAAAAGAATATCCACTTATTGAAAATAACTTTTTAAAATGCTAGGAGGATCCCTATGAGACTGAAATAAATTAATAAGCTAACTAAAAACTACTAAAGGTTATGTTTTCACGTAAGTATGAGAAGGACAGACGACACGTCCAACAGTCGTATGCACACTATATGTACAGCACGTACTATAGCGAGGGATAGAACTCCCTTAAGCTCATAGTCGGGTAGACGTAGGTTTTCATCGGACTTTGTATTTAATTTGGCGAAATAAACGACAGGTTTCGACCCATTAGAAAAGTTTGAATGTGCTTGTAGCCTTTCGTTGTTTTTTATTGTTAAATAACTTTTTAGACCGAGCATTTTTTATTTATTTTTGAATATCTCAAAAATAAATTGTTATAGAGAAAAATAGTTATTCATGGTTTAAATTTTTTTAAATGAACGAGCAATCTCATGGTTCTATACAAAAACTACACATTAAATCTCTACAAAAATACGAAGAGAGTAAGTTGAAGACCTCACAAACATTTTTTAGCTTTGAAAAATTGATTTGGTAACCAACCGCCGATAAAAAATACTAATTTTTAACATTCGAAATGAAGGAGTACTCAAATTATTTGAATTTATGTTGTATTTAATGAAAAGAGGAATTTTTATGATGAATAAATGATGACGAAAAATTAATGATGATATGGTTTATATTGAAAATCATCAAATTTTTCCATTTGATTCGATATTATTGATAAAAAAAAATTTTATAATAAAAAAATATTGTTTGAGGAAGCTTTTTGCCAATAAATTGGCAGCGGTTTTTTACTGTTTTCACACATTCAAAAACTCAACCGTCTACCAGTTTTTAATGTCTTCTTTCTTCCCTGCCTTGTAAATAGAACAGATTCTTGCTATTTCCCACCCTTCAATAATAAATTTGGGTTTCCGTCCACAACCCATTAAGTATGTTTGCTAATTCAATCATCCAAATTCATGGCTGATTTAAAAAAATTCCCCACAATTCCGTCCTTTCCTGCGGCTTTTCCTAATGGCTTTCTGTAATTCAACGATTGATGTATCCTTGTCGAAATGCTTCCAGGCTTTGCTATTGTTTTCTACATTCCCTTTATTGATTCCGTATACTTAATACAACTAGCCTCATTTTTGCCACCAAACAAATTTTTGAAATGATTCTCCCATGACTCTTTTTGATTCCCATCCCCTTATTTTTTCTTTTCGGTTTACATTTTCTAATCGCTTTCCAAAACTCATTTATATTTTTGTTTTTGGCTACTGTGCTTAGTTTTTCTTCGACTTTTTCAATTTTCTGATAATTTCTTTAAATCTTTTTTTTTAGTCTTTAATTACTCTTTATTTTATTTCTTAACCATTCCTCAAGTTTAATTTGAGTAATCTTCCTTTTCTGCTCAATTATTTCAAAATCCTATTCATCAATTTTTCAATCTTTGCCCTCTTTTAATCTTATCATTTTTAATTCTTCTGCTACATGTGCAGTACATTAAGTAACCTGTTTACCTGTTCCATCTTTCTGTGATATTTATTCCACCTTGGTTAATTATTTCATCCCAATATTCCCCTACTATCTCTTCTAGTCTCTTTTAATACACATTTTTTAATTTTCTTTCCAGATTTTTTTATAATCCCCTGCCTCTGTTACTTCCTTAGGCCGCGGGCACATGTAGCAGGAATATGCAGCGTGATGCGCGCGGCACTCATTTGCAGGGGTACTCAAAAAGGACACCCACCCAGTTGTAACTGTATGCTAAAGTATACCTATATATAGCACTTTAGCATACAGTTACACCTGGGTGGGTGTCCCTTTTGAGAACGCTGCTCATTTGAGCCTGCGAGAGCGAGCAAGAGATGCACGGCAATGCGACAGCACGGACCTCTCACTCGCTCTCACAGGCTCAAATGTTGCTGTTGCTATGCCGTGCCGCGCTATTCCTGCTTCATGTGTACGCGGCCTTATACTTTCTCGTACAATATTGCCTGCAATTTAAAAAGTCACCGTAGATTGCCAGACTCACTTCTTACTCACTACTTTTAAAGTTTCAACAGCAGCAATAGCCCTCCGTCTTTAATACCTCTAATACTAAATCAACGACCGATCCCTCCCCTTCTCCTACATAAGTTATTATCCCGTCCCAATCTCCCCTTGTATACTCTTTCTTTATTACCAATCCTAAGTTTTCGCATAATTTCAACAGTTTTTTGCCTTCACTGTTTAGCACTTTATCCTCTGCCTTTCATTGGCTATGGACATAAGTGTCTGTTTCTATTTGTGCCTCTCCTATTATACAATTTAAATCGCCAGCTATTATGATTCTGTCTCTGCCTTCAACTCCAGGTTCAATTTGACTTCTTAGTTTTCCTAGCACCTTATCAAAAATAATTTTGTTGTTATACACCGTAATTATCCTCGAATTATTGTCTGTGTTTGTATTTTAGCCCTTGTTTCTATTTCTAATACTTATACCACATTAGGTACCATTCAGTAATTCGTAATTTCTTGAATTTTTGTCAATTCCCATCAAATTTCCCCTTTTGAGCCCACCCCTTTTTATTCTCTCTGACTGCGGCTTTTCCTGTCCATACAAAATTACTATTTAATTTATTTATATACTCTTTTTCTTTGTCTTTTCTACCCATGTTTCTTGAATTAAGACTATATCGAAATTATTTACAAAATTTTCCGCTAAAACTAAACTATTAAATCCTGCTACATTACTGGATACGATTTTAATCGTATCCCCTCCCCACTTACCTATACCTATATCTCACGCATGCTTATCTTGATGATGATGCATTTGGTCCTCTTCACCTGTTCCCCTGCGTGTGCAAAGTTCCAACCTGGCACTGCATTCATGTCAATTAGCATTTTGCATAAAAAAATTTATTTGGTCCGTCAGATAGATTATCAAAAAATATTAGACACGTGTCTTTTCTTTTTGCACACAAACAAAAATTGACGAGAGTAGAGAAGATCCAAATGTTGTAGTGAGGGTAAAATGACATCACGATTGTCCAAAGACAGTAGACAATTGTGACGTCATCAGTCCCACCCCTGAACTATTATGCGCTCTATCTCTGTCAATTTTCAGTTATATAAAAAAATAAAAAATATGCGTTTAATATTTTTTTATAATCTATCTGAAGGACCAAATGTAATAAAATTTTTTTTTGATGCAACATCCCAATTATAGCATACTCTTTCCACTCTGATTTTCATGTAACCCAGCTGTTATCAAGCCGTTTTTTTCTTTTTTAAAACAGTACTTTATTTTCCATGGACTCTAGTTTTAGCAGTACTTCTCCTCTAAGTTCTCGCACCTCTTTGGCGTCAATTGGTACTCCCGACATTGTCTCTTTTTGATTTTTCTTGTTCCTCTTTCATTACCTTATTCTCTTGCTGCAGCTGCTCGATAATAATAGGCTGCTCCCGGACTTCTTTGTGTAAATTTTGAAAAAATGCTAACAGCTCCTCTTTGATATCGTCAGCTGTTTTTACTATCCCGATGATTAGGTTTATAAATTAATCCTCACAGTTCTTTTTGTGTATTAAAGTTATATCGACTTGGTAAACGAAAAGGTATTTTGCTTCCTTCAGAAGAAGCTTTGTTCAGTTAAAAATAAAGTTTTCTTGAAAATATGTCAGCTATATTTTTTGTAGTGTTATAAATAATAAATCCCTTATTTTTTAGAAATGCCTTTATGTGTGTGCGCGTGTGTGTAATCAGTCATATCTCAGAAATTCTTCGACCGATTTCAATGATACAGAACCTAAAATGATTATTTTTGTATCTTCCCAGCGGCTCAGAAAACAGATTTACGTTTCGTACTTTATTAAGGTACAACGATTTATGATGTACAAAAAGCGGTTTTTTTGTTTTTTACGGGATAAACAATTGAATTTGATTTCCTAAATTTTATATTCCATAAAGCACTAAAATAGCTTCACTATGTTGAATCATCTCTTTACGTTGTTTCGTTTCATTTTTATCGATGAAGAACTAAAATTTTGTGAATCATTAGTCATATCTTAGATACCCGTCGACAGATTTTAATCAACAAGGGCTAAACTTTTTGTTTATTATTTTTGCAGCAGCTTGAAAAAACTATTCAAGTTTTATTCCTCATTAAGGTTATCATATAGATTTTTAATGGTCGAAAAACGGTTCTTTGCTATTTATTGGCAAAAAACAGGTTTTTATATTTTTGCATGAACAAATTATAATTGAACCTAAAGAATGATTATATTTTGTGGAACAGAAATGAATATTTAACTTTTTTTATCATTTGATAAATTGTTAAAAAACAAAATAATTTTCACAATGTTTTTGTATGATTTGGGTAAAAAAATTATAGTTTTATTTTTCAAATAATTCCACTTTATAGAGCATAACATTTTTTTTCTACCTCGGGCACTTTTGCAACATTGGTACACCCTCCGTAGGAAATAGTAGTTTTCGTCACAAATGTGCATCTCTCCAGGGCGGTCCCTGGGCGGATGCACATTAATCCGAACGCTGGGGGGTTCTCGTGTCCCTTAGACCCTCCAGTTGGCAACTTGATGTTTTATTTATGTATTTTTGTGCGTAAAATCCGAATTTTTAGGTTAGCAAGCCGAAAGCCTGTGTATTTTTTGTTTATTGCAATTATTTAAACAAATTAAGTAAAAATTGCACATTCAATATAAAGAAAATTTTTTTCTTACTCTTTGATCTATTTCAAGCAAAAAAAGTTCCCTTGTAATTTTTTCAAGAAACCTACTGTTTTCTTGCTAAAAATTTGCAAATTTCGAAAAAATATCGTTTTTTTCCAATCTTTACGATTTTCTTGCGGGAGAACAGTAGGTTTATCGAAAAGTCACAAGTTACCCTTTAGGTTTAAAATTAGTCAAATAACGAATAAAAGTTATTTTTTCAAAGAAATCGGTAATTTTTTTATTTGTGAAAGAAAATGAAAAATTTTAAAAATTTGCAATGTTTACTGAAAAAATGTTTTCTCTCTATTCTTTCACTAATTTTAAACCTAAAATGTAACTTGTTACTTTTTCTGTAAACCTACTGTTTTTCACAAAAAATTCGTAAAGATTGGAAAAAACGATATTTTTTAGAAATTTGCAAATTTTTAACTGTGAAAACAGTAGGGTTTTCGAAAAAATCACAAGCGACCTTTTCTGCTTAAAATATGCCAAAAAACAAGAAAATTTTTTTTTTCAACAAAATACCCAATTTTTGGGTAATTTTTTAAAATAATAGCAATAAGCAAAAAACCCACAGGCTTTCGGCCTGATAACCAAAACCGGATTATATGGGGGGCCAATCCTATTTTTCCTACCGAGGGCGTACCAGGGTTGCAAAAGTGCCCAAGGTAGGAAAAGATACAAAAACTCCGCCCTGCGGGCGCGATTTTTTTACTTTCCGCCTATGGTACACTGAGAAAAAAAAGTTACTGTCTTAGTAAGTTATAACATTGCAGAAACTGCACGATTACCTCTGCAGACGCAAACCTTACAGAAAGTATAATGTAACATTACAGTTTCTGCAAGGCTCTATACTAAAACTGTCAGAGAGCCTTACAGAAACTGTAATGTTACATTATACTTTCCGTAAGGTTTGCGTCTGTAGAGTTAACCGTGCAGTTTCTGCAATGTTATAACTTACTAAAACAGTAACTTTTTTTTCTCAGTATATACGAAATCTACTATTTTTCCTTGTTTATTATTCTTATACGTTGTTTTTTTTTTTTTTTTTTTTTTTTTTTTTTTTTTTTTTTTTTTTTTTTTTTTTTTTTTTTTTTTTCTTTTTCCTAACTATTGAAAAATACATCTTCAAGATGACACTAGCATTCCACTCCCGAAATACTCATCTGTAACTTACTGTGATCATTAAAATAGTTATGTTTCTGAAATTTACAAAATATTCAAAAGTTAGTTAGTTCACTCATATAGGTACTGTTAAAAAAAAAAAGAAGTGCAGAAAAAATTTTCATAGATTAAAGTGGCTCCTCACCCCTCTACAGCATATATTTTAAATATTTTATCATGAATATTTACTTGAAGTTTTGAGAAGTGTCCCTTAACCTGACAATAATATAGCTAGTGCTAAGTATGATACGATGTTTTTCATAAACATTTATGATAAAATATTTAAAATATGTGCTATACAGAGGTGATGAGCCACCTTAAATGTATTCATCAGCTATAAGCTTCTTGCTATACGAGTTCGAGAAAGCTCACGATAACATTGCGTTTTCTTTATTTTTTTAGTTGCTTAATGAAAAAATATCCTACTTATATAAAGTACGACAAAAATAAGTATTTTACATACACCAGCATTATTTTATACATAAACAGTAATTATTAATCATTATAAAATATTAATGAGCATATGATATAATGTTAAAATAGCTATGAATAAAAATATCAATGCATTTCAGCTGTACCTTCACCAAAACACTAAAAGCTTATCAAAGTTCGTACCTATTGACATCCTGCCAAATGAGACGGGAGGAAAAGCAGGATTACTCAAGAATCTCTATGCAGGTGTATTAAAGGACGTAGAAGATCATCGGAATTATTTTATTGAAGAAGAGTCATTAATGCGCGTCGATGAGTCAAAGCGTCCGGGAAAGCCAAAAAGTGCCAGCGATGTGTTTGGCGTTGAAGGCAGCTTTAAAAAACTTGATATCGACTGAAAACTTCTAGGTTTTCCTTCGACGAATTCCTTTTATATTTTCTTTCACCTTTGGTTTATAGTATTACACTTATAATTTTTCAATGACTTTTTCATGCAAGTTTAAATTTGTTGCATTTGTTGAAAATATATTATTTTATCTACGTAATAACAATGCATAACAAAAAGGTATAACTTCAGACTTCAAAATAGAATGAGCTTCTGATTGTAGAACACATAGTCGAAAAAGTTACTTGTATCTATTAAACAATTTAAATTTTTTCATCAAAATTTATTTGTTTCGAAAATATGAGTTTTTTTTAAAACCTTAGCTGGTCTCAAATTTGAGATTGTGAGTGGATATGTTAGCGTAAATTAAAATAGTTTGTAAAAATAAAATATCAATTGGTTATAAATTTAAAGATTGACAATGATATTTTACCTTTGATAATGATTACATGATCCAGTACATCATATGCTTTTATAAAAGTATAGGGTACTATAGAATTGACTTTATCAAAAAAACAAGTGTATTAAGTTCTTTGATCTCTACTCATTAATTTTATAAAAACAAAATATTGGCAGAGATATAGCTTGTCAAAGTTCGGAAGTGGAGCAAGTGAGTAATTTTGTAAAATGGACGTGTTAAAATCATAGGCCATGTATGTCCAATATTCCTTGACAATTGAGAAAACTGACGAAATGTAGTTAAAAAAAATTTTTTCCTATTCTTCTTTATTATAAAAAAATATAATAGATGAAAATTCAATTATCTACTCTAGTTTTTCAGGTAAATTTTTCATTAATTTATTACAAATTAGAATCATGCATTGTTTGAAATCGAACAAATATTTTTATGAACTTTTTGAACTTAATTTTTATTGTACAATTGAAGATGATTATAAAAACATTTTATCTAAAAAAAATTTTTATTTCCGAATCGAAAAACCTCGTCATGATAAGTGATCAAAGTTTTTTTTTTTATTAGCTATCATAATATTTAAATATGCAATGCGTTTGACACTTGATACTTTATGAAAACGTTTTATATTTGATTGTATGACAGTGAGAAATTCGTATTTATGTAATCATGAACTGGAACGATGAATCATAAATTTTTTATTTGCATACATAACAATTGTTTTTTTCTTAATGTTTATAGATGCCAAATATACAAAAGCATGATTTTGTTTTTATTTTAATGGACACAGTATCAAAATTCGCCATAGAATACGAAAGTGACATTACAATAGCATATTATCAACCAATACCTGATTTATAGAATACTGGGTAACAGGTATTTCGTAAAGATCAACTTAGGATACAAAAGCAAAGAGGAAATGATATAAACAATCAAATTTTTGAAAAAAATGAATCAGCTTGGATAATACTGTAAGAGCATAGGTAGCGACAATAATTTCTAAGCTTAGCTTCCGTTTTCCGCTAATATAATGGCTGCACTCTTGTGGTCGGTGCTTTGTACCAAAGTAATCGTAAGAGCGGAGAGCAGTGTTTATCAGACACTTCCATTACGAGAACTTACGTTTATCGCCTTGACTCTGTTTCGTAAGTATTTTTCTCATTAATCTGTAATTATTAAAAACTATTCAACCACTTCTATACCGATACCAGTAATTTTTTATGCTTAAAATTAATACGTTAAGACGATAGAAATTGAAAGCTTCTGTCGCAGATTTAAGACACTGTCAGAAAGGTTGGCGGCTCTGGAGCCTCCTTGAGCCAATTTTATTGTTTTGGACTAAAACTATTTAGTTTAGTACAGCTTTTGAAATATTTTAGTAATCGCTTATAAGCTTACCTATAAATCATGCATGAACAATACTGTAATGAGTTTTATTAAATGTGCCGCTTTTGACTGCACGCTTTAAACGTATTATGTTAACACACTTAGATTTACTGTGTTGGACAACCGGTGATAATAATTTCACCTAAAAGTGAGGTGTTCATTCCGCTTGTTAGATATGATTTTCGAATAAACTACACGTTATGCATGCTTCAGGTGGCTCAAAGGGGGAAAAATTAGTATGATTTCATAATAATAAATGAATAAAATTGTTAGATTCTTAATGAAGAACAGATCCATATAACCTAAAGAATGTCATTCAATACGGTGGAAAGGAAAAATTGTTCTTAAAATTTGGCATGCTAAATATTGAGGTATTGTCAGAAATTGAGCAAAATATTTTATGAGATTAGCGATACAATAGTATAGATAAATATTACTGCGTATTTTGGTACCTATGGAACGAGTCGACAGTTTTGGTCTTATTTGTGAAGTGTACATTTATCAAGTGGTAGTTAATAATTAAAATTACAATCGTAAATGAGTAATTATGTAATTAGAGTTGTCGCAACCATCGTTAAGTCGAGCCACAATAAATTATACTGCACAGCGCTGTAAAAATAATCATTTGCATGATAAAATTATTCTTTAAAAACTAATGTTGTTACGGATCAAGTAACCTTTGACTTTCGAATGATCTGAGTCTTCAAAATAAACCGTTCTCCAAAAATTCACTTATATTCATGAAAATTTCTATGCATAGTTTGGAATATGAAGTCGGTAATGGATCCTCAGAATTTATATGCTCTTTCTTACAGTTTACAGAACCGGGTACATTTCTACTATTAAATATGTTCATACTCAGTAAAAATTTATAGCTATAATTATACCTATAAATTATAGCTATAATCACCTATAATTATAGCTATATTCAACTATAATGCAGCTATAAACTCCTACAAATTATAGCTATAAAATATAGGTGTTTATAATTTTTTTTAAATCTTATTTTTTATAAATTCTTTAAAAATACTTGAGTCCCCCAGTTTTGGTGCTGTCATACGGATGATAACATCTAGTACGCCTGTTATGCTTTAAAAAAAATAGATTTAACAGATATGGAATCAATTTTTATCATAAAAATGTGCTCAAAATTTATAGCAATAAACACCTATATTTTATAGCTATGATTTGTAGGAGTTTATAGCTGCATTATAGTTGATCATAGCTATAATTATAGGTGATTATAGCTATAATTTATAGGTATAATTATAGCTATACATTGTTGGACTGATTACATCAGAAATTTATAGATTTCGGTTCTCATGCATTACTTATTTTTAAATACTGTCTCTTTAAGAAAAAAAAAAACTCATGTCAACTGAAATCTATACATACGGTTTCATAGATTTACGAATTTTTTAACAGGTATCGCCAAACTTTTTCTGTTTCATTTCTCTCTGGATCCTATAAAACTCGCTCAGCGCTTGAAACAGAATTTAAGTTCACGACCATGGATACAAATTTAAAAAAGTCTCTGAATTAATTTAAAAAAAAATACTAGCTTATAAAGAATAAAAATCCGCATCCTTTTTTCTATTTACAAATTTTTGATTCGATTATTACTTTTCGAGGTAAAAAATGAAAATCGCCTTTGAAAAAATCACGAATCAAGTAGTTTTCAAAAATATACATCGCTGATTCTAAGACAATAATGCTCGAAATCCTTTGAAATTTGGTATGGATACGCAGGGCCGTATTACCCAGCACGCCAACCACGCCACGGCGTGGGGGCGGCAGTAAGGCCGACGAAAAATTTTTTTTATATTTAAAAAAAATAAATGATTAGAACAAAAAATAATTCCAAATAATTATAATTGCAATCCTGTTTTTAAAATTTATTGTGATGCAGTGAGGTAAATGATAACATCTTGATATTGGGAAAATACTTTTATTTATAACATAACTGTTCTAGCTTTAGTCTTGGAGAATTCATTAATAATTGGCTCGTAATCGATTTCTCGATTTAATTCTGCTTCAATACATAATACAACAAGAAAATTTAATCTGTCATTACTTTGTGTCGATCGTAGATAATTTTTTACACGTCGGAAGACCGACAGAGATCGCTCGCCTGTACAGTTTGATGTCATCATACACAAAAGAATACAAAGTGAAATATGTAAATTGCGATGTATACTAATCAAATCATTTTCGTAAATTTTTCCGTATGAATCTATCGTAGATATATATTCAATTTTTTTTTACTGCACATAAGATCCAAAATGATGACATTCAATTATCAAATCATTATTTAAATCGTCAGGATAGCAACTAATTAGAGTTTTAGCTTATTGAGTAATTTCTGCTGATGGCGAGCATTTGAGTCGTGTTCAAAAAGAGAATTTTTCATTTAATTTTTGGTAACACTCATTTCGTTTATGTAATTGCGTTAATAAAACATCAATAATTGCATAAAAAACATTTATACGTAACTGATCTTTACCAGAAAATTCAGCGTTGTCTGTGCTGTTTGATTCGTCAAAGTGAGCCTTTCGTTTCCGTTTCCGAGAATAATCATATGGTTGTAAGTATCGTTTGAACATTTTTGTATCGCTTGTGTTTTGTAATTATCAAAAACTTCAGGATCACGTAGTTTGGACACGTAAGCGATTAAGGATTCGTGCAACTCAACGACCTTCGTTAAATCCATTTGAGTAGACTGGAGCATTTTATTGACGCTATAAAATCTATTTAAAATATCATTCCAAAAAATTGAAACAAAACAAGTTTCCAAGCAATCGAATTCTTTGTACAAGCCCTTTACCTCAGATCACGTTTTTGGGTTTTCATTTTTATCATCTGAAATTTTGTGCAAAGCCGCAAGTATTTCAGGCCAAGACGCACATTATTTTTCAAATAATGATGTGAATAATTTAAAATTATTTTTATAGATCACTGAAAAATATAACATGAAATTCTATTTGTGATTTATAAAAAAAATTTCCCAAACTTATGGTTCTTTTACGGGTGGCGCGATTTTTTTGGCGTGGGGGCGCAAAATGGTACAATACGGCACTGTAGATACGTGGAACATCCCACCGCTGCCGATGAGTTAATCAGAATTTTTTAAATCTATTATGATTTATAAATATTTAATGACAAATAGGTAGTGCACGGATTACGAAGCTTTTAAACATCAACGAAAAAAAGTGTGAAGTGAAGTTTAAGCTTGACGAAAGTTTCAACTATAAAGCTGATCCTCTATGTTCAAAGAATTTTTCCTGAAAGTTTCAAATCAATTCTTCAAGAAACAACTAAGATAGAAAACTTTCTATTAAGTACTGCGTACAGAGCCGGCAACAGTGTGTCCAAAGTGGACACCCGCCGAGCGGGAAAATTTAAATAAGCTATATGGGCAAAACCGCAAAAATCCAGTAACCTAAATCCCAAGCTTTTTATCCCAGTAACCCAGGGGACAATGGGTTGATAAAATAATGATTGAATAAATTATTGATTAAATAACAACATACCGTAAATCCCAAGCTTTTTAACCCAGTGACCCGGGGACAGCAAATGAATGATATAATTAAATAAATAAATTATTAAATAGCAACATAACCTGCATCCCAAGCTATTCAACCCGGTAACCCAGGGGACAGCAAGTCGATAAAATAATGATTAAATAAATTATTGATTAAATAACAACATAACCTAAATCCCAAGCTATTCGACCCGGTAACCCGGGGGACAGCGAGTCGATAAAATAATGATTAAATAAATTATTGATTAAATAACAACATAACCTAAATGCCAAACTTTTTAACCCAGTGACCCGGGGGACAGTAAATGAATAATATGATAAATAAATAAAT
>JAPYYV010024521.1:0-10030 GCA_030522625.1 Copidosoma aretas
GTGTACCAACATAACAAAACCAAAAAATCGATAATCGAAAGTACGTTGCCCGCGAAATTTGAAAAGTCACCTTACTTTTTGAACACACCTCGTATACAAAAAGGGAAAAGAAAGTCAGGAATTTGATTAAAGATATGGCACGCGAAGAAAATGAAAATAGGGCATATGGTATAAGTAGGATGAAAAAATGGGAAGGCTAGAACAACAGGATAAAAAGACTGACATTTCGCAAATAAAAGACTAAATAAACAATTTTGTACAAATTTTATTTTATTGCACTCCAAGAAATTTAGATCAAAAAAAGTCAGGGAGCGGAGTTGTGGGGGCAATAATGTGCAAAATATGAATGAAAAGCAAAGAAAAATAACAAATGTAGAGAAAATGGAGGAGTCTTAGTAGGTTTAAAAAGCAACCAAAAAAAAAGATTATAGAATGGAATTTTGGCGTAGTGATTCAGGATATATGTTTAAGAAATGATGAAAGACTGTGTATAATAATTGTCTGTAACACAGTAAGTATCGATGTAGTATCTGAGAAGCTAAAATGTATTCTGGAATAATAAAGAATAAATTGGTGAATCTGAACAGGTTTTAACAGTAAGAGATCCAAACGCACTTGAAAGAGAGTGGAGATTTGATACGGAAGAAGAAAGAGTGGAAAGCAGAAATTCATGTGATCAATTAACAAATAGAGGGAAATATATTTTTGAACATGTGCGAAGAACTAGGCTTGACCAAAACGTGTTTTTTGACTCTAGAAGATAAAATATACATGGTACAAAAAAAAGTGTCGAATTAAAACATGCGCTGTTTTTAGACGAACATAATGATCCGCGGTGGGATCAAATCGATCCAGCCGTTTTTTCGTAGATCACCTAAAACCGTCATGTTGGCCCATTTCTTCAAAACTCAATAACTTTCGCTGTAATTATTATTAAGACTGAAAATGTGATTCAACGTTTTTAACATACACACTAAATTTCAGCAAAATCTGATGTATAGTTTTTCTAAGTTGCTGATAAAACCAAAAAAAAAAGGTCCTTTCGAAGAATGGCCCCAAAAAAGTTGTTAGCCAACGTAGAGCCATTTTTCGAACGTATTTCTCTTCGTCTGTATGTAGTTTACAGCTTCCTGGAATGTTGGTTTATTTTATCGATCACAAAAAATACATAAAATTCAATGATGTGAAAACGTTATTGGAGAACAACTTGATGAAGTTAATACACAAAACTGTATAGTTTACTTGTCCTGTGACATGCATGAAAAAAATGACACATGCATGTATGAAGAAAATTATTTATTTATTAGCTTTCATACTTTTTTTAACGTGCGTTTTCTGGTAGATACAGTCATTAGAGCCTACAGCATCTGATTCGCTACTTATTTCTGCTCGCACCTTCCTCCGAATGTTCATCGTCTTCTTCACTATCGCTTTTATCAACATCAGTTTCTCCCGTCTCTTCGCCTTCGTTTTGAAAACGATCCACGATTGTAGAAATCGTGTCTTCTGCAAGGGACTCCTCGACTTCGGTGGAAGTGACGTCGTCATTAATGCTTATTGTAGTAGCTGCGATGTTAGAGCATGTCTCCCCGTGACATGTGTGGCATAATTTAGTGCAAATGATCCCGTGCTTTTTGCAATCACAGACTTTGGTTCTGGAATGAGCTCATATAAAGAGTACTTCAGAGTTTAACCATTCGGCATTTCTGTCCATCCACAAATCATAGGTGGTTTTTCCTCTCCAAGCTACTTGTGTACTTGCAGATGTACTCTATAGCTGTGCTTCATAGCTGCAGCCTCCGTCGGGGGCAAAGATCGCAGCTGAAATGTTGCTCTCTTCACGGCTATACTAAACATTTTGTATCACAAGTCGTTCAACGATTCCTTAACGATTTTTCCGCCATACACTCTCGCAATTATTGACAGACCATTAGCCGCAACTTCTGCTGGGGAAGCAGAAGAGTCGTCAAACACTTCAGCTAGACTTCGTGATGGCTTGTCATCGAGTAATAGCTTCACTATTTTTTGCCTTCCCTAATTATACATTGCATAGATAGCATCACACCCACCAAAAGCATGCAGAAATAAAACTAAATGATTTAATTGAGGATGCTTGAAGGCAGATGAGGGGTACAGTTTATTATTTGCCTTGTCCCTGTCATACTTCAACAAATAAATGTTTTTCCCAAGGCCTGTTTGACATATCATCGCAATCAAATCCGTGTCTCCCCTGACGACGATAACATTGTTGTATGATGTTGTTAATTGTAAAGTAGTACTGACGATGAGCTCATCGGCATCATTATCTGCAATTTCTGAAGAATTGACAACTGCAAGTTCTTCAGCAAGCATCGCTATCAGTCGAGATTTGTTTTTTTTATTGGACGGAAAATTCTCTTGTACGAATGAAAATTTTTTTTGAACGGTCAAACTGTACCTTGCGAGAAACGTTTTGGTTTTCGCGTCCACTGCGCTCGCATGCTTTTGTATCGTAACGTGAATTTTGTGTATAACCGTCGAATTCAACCCGAACAGTGGTGCGAAACTCATTCTGTAAATAATTAACATATTTTTTACAAATTTTTTTGGTAGTTTCATTCACATTCCACACAACATGATGCAATAACCATCCCCCATCCACCACGAACACGGCATTAGTTACTTGGATAATGCGTTCACTAAAATATTCGTGAAAAGCGGATTTCTTAGTTTTCCGCATACCAGCCTCATTAAAGAGTGGCAGTGGGATGGGGGACAGTTCGTATTGCAAATACTTTTGCATATTGCTCGGTTCGCATATTCGCAACAAAATCCGTTAAATCACAAGTGTAAGATCAATTACCTGTACAGCGTCATTTATTTTTACGCTTGATATTACTGCTTTGGCTGATAATACTTTACACTTCCTTTGAAAGGTAACGTCTCGAAAGTTTTTCCCTATTACCTTATCCATAGAAGCAACACCGATCTCTAGGTCTTTGTAGCAATTAATATTTTTATCGCCCACAATACCGCTTTAAATTGACACAATATTTGGTGGAGCTGGGAAAGAGTCGTGCTCATGCAAAAATTAGATTAATAACTCCAGATCAGAGGCATCCCGGTTGATTCAAGCATTTGTCATGTCAATATGCTGAGAAGAACTTTCATAAGTGACCACGCAAAACTTCTCCATTTCCTCACACATTTCAATCAACTATCATTGTTATAATCCGTTTTGCCATAACGGATGGAGTCAAACGATTCGAATGCGTCACCCGCCCCCCCCCCCCCCCCCCCCCCCCCCCCGCCCCCCGCCCCCCGCCCCCCCCTCTCCCGAATGTTTCCCGTATTCAAATGGGTCCATGATACGTTCCAGATTTTCCATGTCCTGCAGATATAGATAGGCCGATTTCGCGTACAGAGTAAGACCATAGATGTGGAAATACGGCAGCAGGCATTGTATACTATCGATATGCAAGCGCCAATCGCCCGTTCTTTCTGCTTGTATAAACTGATTCACAATTTTGACAGGGTAAAAATACTGGACCCACAAATTCGCGTTTGGGCCGTTTGAATTTAAATTGTTAAGTTTATTGGTAAATATTTTTTTAAACCATCGAACTGTGAGCTAAGCAGTAATAATTCAAAAGATTCCTCATAAACATTTTCTATCACATTTACTATAAATTCCTGCTCAGAATCAGTGATGCTCAACTCGTCCAGTATTAGCCTCAATAAAGCAGTTTGTGGTTGGTCAAACGTCACGAACGTGTTACGCTGGCCATCACTTTTGCATTTTTTGTCTGCTTCTAAGAGCACCGTAAATATTGTGTCATTATTAGTGGGTGGGGCATAGTCGAATGGAAGTACGATAACATTCGAAACATCAAACTTGCGTTGCGGCGTGCATGTATCCATAAACCCGTTTCAGCTGCAGTTTATACTCGTACCAAATTTTTTGTTATAAAGAAAGCAAATATCTTAAGTTTCAAATTCAACGTTGTAAGAAATCTGGTTTTTTTCTCGTGGGTCGACTATATTCACGTCGCATAAACTGTGCGTGCTGCTTCTAGAGAAATGCTTCAAGGAATAGAATCCAAACGTTACCGAACATTTCGCAGACATATTTTTGGGGAGACAATCTACAGTATCTGTTAACGATATTGCTGAGGATGGGGTTACACAAATTCATCCGCCCATACTGTGGAATATGTTACGCCCGTCGATTATGCGTGTCGAATGATCGTGGTTATCAAAAATGAAGCCTGATTTCAAGCCTTGATAGAAACTAACTAACGTGGTCTAACAGCAGATATTAAACAGTGAGCCAACGTTGTAGCAACATTTTGCCACTTGTTACCGACCCCTTCCTTTTCTTTTTTGTTTGCACAGATCAATGTATCCAAAAAAATATGCAAGCTTTCAAAAATGTTTTTTTTTGCGTCCTTTAAAAAATCATTTTAGGCTGGATATTTTTCCGTATTGTAGTCTGACCGTATGTATTGTACAATTAAATCTGCCGCCATCTTAACTACTCTATGACGCTCTTGATCTTTGTTTTTTTCAACTTGGGTAGTATACCAACTCTCGCTTAATACCTTATCACGAACATCCGTAAAACATAAACTTACGTCAGTTTATACGTTATCAAATCGTCGCTAAAAAATTTTTCTAATTTTTCAACAAACTAAATAAGCGTTGTTCTTGGCACTTCGCACTGTGCTAGTATACTTTTCAAGGAAAACCGACATTCATCTTCATGTACCGATAAATAATTTGAAACAAAATCAATTATAATGGACGTAAAGTCTGACGCTGGACGACCGACATTATTTGATTGCGCTGCATCACAGTAAAATAATGATAAACATTTCGCATATGATCTTGCCTTTTTTTCAATCAAATTAACGTCACGTATGCGCTGCAATAGAGTACTAGCCTTTTCACTATCATCTTTCGTTTCTAGGACCCGCTTTTGAACGTTCAACGTGAACTTCTTGCTATTAACAAATTTTACTCTCATTACCGCAGATATATGCTTCTTTTGTATCAGTCGTTGATACTCGGGAAATGCATCCTCCGTGCAAACAATGCACAGATTTTCGTAATAAAAATTTGACGATGTTGCGGCAGTGCTTGTCGAATATGACGTTACATTCTTTTTAGCGGCAGCATTAATACTGTAGTCTCTCAAATACAATGTCATGCATGAGTTGCAAAATTTTTATTTGTCTTAGACGCCGGAATCGTAGGTATTTTTTATCTTTACGCTGTTGGCTTGCAGCCATGAGACTCTGAACTCCACGGTCTTGTACGATTACAGATGCCGATGATGCCAAACTCTGGTCGCATATACGCATACCTCGTCACCGTCCTCCATAATGAGGCTGCAGTCTGTAAAATGTTTAATTATCCTTTTAAATAAATGGAGTATGTTCAGTTGCGTAACTGTTCAGTACCAAGCGAATACTTTTTTTGTGTTGTAAAGGGTTTCGGCAAGAGAGAGAAAGAGCGATCTTAGAAAGATACGGAGAACATAAAACTTTTTATGTAAATGAATAATGGCAACGTTGAGCTAGTGCCGCAGACAAGCAGCTGGGGCGGGCATCATGACTTCAGTCACATCAGATGTTCTTAGCTAACGGAACGTTGCCACATGTTTGTGAGTGAGAAAAATATCGACTGCCATGACATTAAATATTTTACAATATCAATAAATAATCGTTTTAGAAGTTCTGAACCACTTTAAAAAAAAATACACTCAAATTCTTGAGCAATTGACAATAGAAATTTTTCAATGATTTAAAATCTGATTTTTAGAAGTACCTTAAAAAAAAGGAAAGCATGAGGTTCGGTACGATTTCATAAATTCCCATAAGAGCACGTGTTAAAATATATGTTCATATCTGAACTCACTGGTTTTTAATCGGTCTGAAACTTTACCAGTCGTTTTGTACGATATTAAATAATATATTTATAAAGTTTCATCAAAATCTGATCATTTTCATTTTAGGAGAAAACTCCCTTAATATGACAGAGCGATTACAACCACACAATTATTTAAAATTCGTACATTAAAAAATTAATTATTTCCAATTTTACTGCTTGTTTTAAAATTTTTTTTGAAATTCGTATGTTGAAAATAATTAATAAAAAGTAAAACAAATTTTGTAGTGGAAATAGTCATGTAGCACGCGGTCGAGTTTGCCACTGCACTATGGAATCGGGCATATACATACAGCGTGCGGGAAGTCTAAAGAGAAAAATAGGTGGATTACAATGTAGTGGAGTCACCGATCGATATTCAAACGCAAAGTAACCCCAAAAATACGCATAAACACGTGAACTATGTATTTTTTATCAATCATTATTTACGAAAGTAATATCCTGACACTAATTATGTGTAATAAATTCATTGAATGGATATACTACACTTTGTATTTGATATGATTATTAAAAGGCGTGAACAAATGATGTTTGTAAAATACGATCTACGCGTGTTTCAACTACAAGTTAACTGATATGAATATCCGAATAAATAATTGCTAGCTAGTACTAACATTACAGTACGAAAACCGATGATATGGGACGTTGTGACAATTTCGTTTGCACTTGTCGGTCATAAAATTAGCTCTCTTTACGGAGATGAATACAGTACAAAGTGGAATGAAAACGCATCGGTGTATCCTGTGCTACGGTCGAGAGGTGTCTGCTGAAAAGCAGATGCAGTCTCATTCGTGATGCTCTGAACCAGTTTATTCCTAATAATGTATAAATGTGCGGTGCAGAATAAGAACAGTCCAAAAAATACTAACACATTTGTTTGAAAACTATCTGTAATAACAATGTGACAAAACTTCCATACAGAGTGGTTGTTTACTAAATAAACAAACTTATTTCGATACACTAGCGATGCAGTAAAGCATGTTAGGTTCAGTAGATCATTATAATATGAAAAAAATTGGTTTTTATTAATTATCGTACAAATTATTGTCCCCTCTGTTGTGAATAATTATTGTTCACTAAATAATGTATCATTGAAAGCCTAAATGTTAGAATGCAACGGTGAAAAAAAGGCAAAAACGGCACTCCGACAAGTATTTAATTATTATAAACAATTTAAAAGCTACCGCAATTATTTATCCGAAGTTGTAAGTATGTGAAATCTTTATATTATTCAAAGCTACCCCATATTAAAAAAAGAATCATCAACTTATATCAATTAGTTTCCGAGATGTCGTTATTTTTGCGCGATCACTCAAAATCTCCGGGGCCTGCATGCCGGAATTGGGCGTGCAGTGGCTTCCTGCGGCGCACAGTGGGCAAAAACGTGTTTTTTTTTTAATCAATCAAATAGTGGCTGCTGTATTAAACCGATCAAGATGATTTTTTTTTTAACACCAAGGTGAAACAACATAGAATAGCAGAAAAATGGTCCTTAAAAAAAAAAATACTTAGGGGGGGTACAAACCACTTCTAAAGGCACCCTTCACGACTTGTCATCGACTGAATCATTGTCTAGCAAGCCAGCAGATTATTATTTTTTTCTAAAAATTGATAAACTTATGTTTTTTTGATCGCTGAATCATAATCTAACATCATATATTCCGAATCCCAAATGGCAAATCCAATATGGCGGTCGAAAAGATGAAAAATGTTCAAAAGACTATGAAAATACGTCTACAGGGCTTTTTGGGGTGCTTGTTACGACTCTTTTATCAAAATTATGAAATTTAAAATGGCGAATCCAATATGGCGGCCAGAAGAATAAAAAATTGTGAAAAGCATATGAAAATATGTACATAAGGGTTTTTTGGGGTGCTTATTACGAATCTTTTATGAGAAATGAGGAATTCAAGATAGCGGATTGAATATGGTGGCCGAAAGAATGAAAAATTGTCAAAAGTCTATGAAAATGTGTACATAAAGGTTTTTTGTTTTGAGATGCTTGTTTCAAATCTTTTATTAAAATTACAAAATTTAAAATGGCGGATCCGATATGGCGGCCGAAAGAATAAAAAATCGTCAAAAGTCTATGAAAACATGTACGTAAGCATTTTTTTGGGGTGCTCGTTATGAATCTTTTATTAAAAATGAGGAATTAAAAATGGTGGATCTAATATGGCGGTCAAAAGAATAAAAACTTCTTGAAAGTCTATCGAAATATGTACGTAGGTGTTTTTTGCATTGCTAATTACAAATCTTTTGTCAAAAGTAAGAAATTTAAAATGTCCGATCCAAGATCTTCTATTGAGAAACAATAAGAATTTTTTTAGTGTAGAAGAGGATACTGTTTATGCTGGTCGTAGTCAAAAAAATTTTCTAATAAATATTCAGCATACTAGTGAACTACAATATTGAGAAAAAGTACACGTTATGAATTTACAATTATTAAATAAAGCTTTTCGTTTTGAGTAAGAGTTTATTAACATTGAATTAGAGAAGTCGGTCTACAAAAGACAACATAAATTTAAGCAAGTCCACTGTTTGTATAATTATACATTCGAATAAACTTAAAGTTCTGAGTTCGCATTATAAATCAGTCTAAGAATTTTTTTTAATCACTACGTAGCATTGATTTATCTGGTCTCACCTGCTTCGTAAGTACTTACTCCTCTTCGCTTGGATCAATATTCTCTAACTCGTCGTCCATCTCGTAGTGGTGGTCATTTTCTCTATTACATTATATTGTTTTGATATTATGGGTACAATAACGTATACGAGATTAAATAAATGTTAAAGTTAATCTATTGTCATTTAAAATAAAACTCAACAGAATAAGACTTGAAGAAGATCCTTAATGTAATATTAAGTAACAAGATACAATTAGAAACAAATAAGAAATATAATTTACGTATAAAATAGAATGAGGTTACTTGTTTTTTCTAATCAAGATATTCATGAAAATTACATATTATCAACCAGGTTTGGGTACAGTGACGACTTTAGCGCCAGCTACACAATACATAGTGTAACGCAGACATGCGAGGGTAACGAATTATAAAAATAGAGTCCAAAACAAACAAAACCATACCAAAAAAAAATTTTTCGGACCAAATTCAGTTAAAACGGGAATTTAAA
This sequence comes from Copidosoma aretas, assembly GCA_030522625.1. Classification (NCBI taxonomy): domain Eukaryota; kingdom Metazoa; phylum Arthropoda; class Insecta; order Hymenoptera; family Encyrtidae; genus Copidosoma; species Copidosoma aretas. The sequence continues at coordinate 9,064 of JAPYYV010024521.1, forward strand.
CACATTTTTTTGCGTTTCGTCACACTGTGCGTAGGTCTGCTGTGAGTCTGATGCAAGTGTGCGTGCATTAGGTTACTTCGTCTTTTGCACTTGACCTAACGTAAGTTTGGCGCAATTCTTATGTAAGTCTCTAACGCACTTGCCTGATTCGGCATTTAATATTTCTTATTTTTAATAAAAAAAGCGCTAAAAACACCTACGTACATATTTTCATAAACTTTTGACAATTTTCATCCTTTCAGCCGTCATATTGGATCTGCCATTTTGAATTTTGTAATTTTTATTATAGATTCGTAACGAGCACCCCAAAAAACCCTCATGTACTTATTTTCATAGACTTTTTACAACTTTTAATTCTTCCGGCTGCCATATTATATCCGCCATTTCGAATTCCTCATTTTTGATAAAATATTCATAATTAGCACCCAAAAAACCGCCATGTACATATTTTCATCAACTATCTCAAAGTTTTATTATTTTGGCCGCCATATTAGATCTGCCACTTCAAATTTTATAATTTTAATAAAAAATTAGTAACAAGCACCCTAACAAAGCCCTGTAGACGTATCCCTTATATTAATTGATAGCGCGAGTTTTTATCGTTTGCTTTTGACGAGTATCGAAGTCTCGCGAAATCTCGAATATTGTATCGAATATCGCATTTTTAGCGAACGCGGCGATCACGAAGCGCGCTCATTTAAACTAGTTTTTTAGACTTTTAGACATTTTTCATCTTTTCAACTGCCATATTGGATCCGCCATTTCAAACTTTGAATTTCTGTTGTGAGATTCTTATTCAGCGACCCATAATACATAAGTATACCAATTTTTAGAAAAAAAGAATAATCTGCTGGCTTGCTAGACAATGATTTAGTCGATTACCAGTCGTAGAGGGTGCCTTTAGGGGTGGTCTACACCCCTAAGGATTTTTTTTATTCGGACCAATTTTCTGCTATTCTACGTTGTC
>JAPYYV010024551.1:0-14392 GCA_030522625.1 Copidosoma aretas
GTTCGTTCGTTATCGTCTCTTTTTACCCTCTCGCGGTCGCCGTTGTTTTTCGCGCTCGTTCTCTTCTCGGGCTCGTCCGGCGGGCGTATCGCTCCATCGATCGACGCAGCACTTTTAGAGCGTCAGCGGGGACTGAAAAGCCCGACATAGACACCTTTTCTCGGTCCGCCCCGTATATAACTCGTATACATAGCACACGCCGGCCGGGGCTCTTTTTTGCGGCAGCGGCGTCAGAATATCGCGGGCTCGGATCGACTTTTTCAGGCCGCTAATCGTCCGGACGTCTTAAGTGCTGCTGTTGCTGCTGTGCATATTTTCTGTGGATTTTGACGTGTGCAGTATATATCGGAGAGCAGAAAAAGTCTATTGAATGGATCTGCGGTTTGTTCCGAGCGTATATCATGTTATATCTGAGATCAAAGAAGAATACAAAATCCAAATCTTTAGTCGACTGTTATTTTATTTTTGGTAATCCCTTATTTTCAAACAATGAAAACCACGATGACAAAGTTATTTGTTTTTACAACTGAGGGAACTAGTGAAAATATTTCATTTTTGGAACAAGTATGGGTATGCAAAAGAATGAAAATTACATCTAATTTGTATGTATTATATGGTTCCTTAACATTTCTGTAAAGTGTAACAGAAACACAAAATGTTATAACTTATCATTGTGGTGTTTTTTCACGAGAAATCATGTGAAACTGTAGAGGGAAATATGTAGTATCATAAATTATTGTCAAACATTTCATTTGACCCCCTATTTCGCTTATTTTCATAAAAAATATTTCACTACTTAAAACAGTGAAACTTTCACTAATTTAAAAAGAAATAAATAATCACCGTTTCATTCTGCTGTACACTCATAATTTGGTAATATTATTTCAAAATTAGAAGGCACGAGGAAAAAGATCCATCAATTTCACCATAATAATATTCAGAACTGTTTTTTCCCCGACAATGAATTTTCAAAAAACAGCCTTTTTCCCAAAGAATTACGCAGCAGCTGTGTTTCCAAACGACTTTCCCCCCACCCGAGCACCAAACAATCTCACAAGGTGCTGCCCTTATTATTGCACCTTTTACTTTCCTAACTCAAGATTAACGAGCGAGCCAACCCTCCGCTTCACTGTACGAGCCAGCGAGTGCGCAGGTCCGCTCGAAAAGTAAACTGAGTAAATACCCACCCATATACTATACACGAGCTAGCGTCGATTGAAAAACAGAGCAACGGCGACGCGAGTACGTGGCACTTTACGTGACGAGCTGCACTATGCGTACAGAAAGCCTTGCGTGTCAATTAGCTCTGGTGTATTACAGAGGGCGGCGCTTTGTACCCGCGACGACGAGTACTTTACATATAGCGCAAGCGTACGGTGTGTGTGTGTGTGTGTACAAGAGAGGCGTGTGCTGAAGGCGTCACTTGCCTTGCTGCTGCTGCATGGCTGCCAACGAAGTTAGATGGATGAGTGGCAAGGTGCAAGTGTTCGGGTGCGAACTTACATCGATTGATCACAAAGGAGAGGTTTGGATTGAAAAACGAAATAATGAAGGGTGATTGCATACGTGGGAAACGTGCAAAAAGTAAACAACAACTTGGCACTTATTTCAAACTTATGGTTGTACAATTTCGAGTCGGTAGAAAGTTCGATAGGCAAAAAATAGTGAAAAACCAGCATTGCAAAGTTATAAGTATGCCATTATAGATAAAATAGTGAAACAATTTTCCTTTTAAACGATCAAAGTATTTCTATTCATAATGGTGAAACATTTTAACAAAAATTACCATAAAAAATTATGTTCGAGAGCCGAACAGAATACTTGGTGTTGCCTAATATAGGCCTCAACCCCTCGTGTGATGGCTCTTACTGTGGCATTTTTTAAATTTTACTAATTCAGAGAGCGACATATTTCCATCATTTAAAATTTAGAAAAAATTCACAAAGTCCTTCGCTTTCGAAACGACAAAAACAATCCACGTATTATACACCATACGCACCGGCTAATTTGTCGAGCGCGATATTAAAGGGCAATAAATAAATCAAGCGGCCAAACCAGCTTCGTCGTTGTCAACCTTAAATACCACCTCTCGCCATCGCACTCTCCTCTTCTATACTTACCTCGCAACGCGCTCTGTTCTCCCAGGGATCATTTCAAAACATTTGAAGAGACGCATGGCGGCAGCAGCAGCAGCCGGCACGCCGCGCGCACATAATACGTCCGTAAATCTTCCCTCCGGCCCTCGGCTCCTCTCACTTATCCCTCTTTTTTTCCCCCTCGTCCTGCGAAGCCCAACGTCCAATTCGCACCCAACGCACCAGTCTTGTCGGCGTCCACATACACCATACGGACCGGCGCATAAATTAGCCGATCCGCTACTACCGTTTTTCGCGCTCCTCGTTTTCCCCCTCCCTCCCATTAATACCCGCGTCGTTTATCTTTTACGGCCGGGGCGAGTTATCGCCGTCGATTTGTCGGACGGGCATCGATACATATACGCGCGCGCCAGTGTATACGGAATAATTCAGAGCACTACTCCGAGCGCGAGTTACTTGCTATTTGAATGTTTGATAATTTATGGGCGATTTCTTCGATATGTGCGCCGTGAAGGGAGTCCCGAGTGAAATGAGACTGCGTTGCGAGAGCTTTGTAGGGTATGATTGGGGGAGCGGGTTTTAGTCTCAGTTTTGAGTATAGTTTGTTTGATATCGATGATATAGCTTCTAGAACTACACTGCGGCATTGGGTTTAATTTCTGGTGCATTGTACAAGTTGACGAAATAGCAACGATTACTAACTGATGATCAATTTGAATTATATTTTTTATAACCAAGTGCCATGGAAATGGGCTTATACTGATTGTTAACATTTAAAAATCTTCCATGTATTTTACGAGATGCAACGAGAACAAATATAAATTAGATTCCACAATGATGGGGGTGAATTAAAAAAATTATAAAAGAATCTTTGAACGCAAATAATAGTATGAATACAAAAAAAAATATATTTGAAAATATGTCTCAGTCAGATTATAGTTTGGGAAAGATGTTCTGAGTTGCATTCAATTACTAGGATACGTACTTGCACACACTCACGTAGACGGACTTTCTCAGGAGACTTATCTACTTTCAGCGATAGTTTCTGTCCATCAAAAAACTTTCTCTATACAAAAACGCAAACGGCAGAATAGAAAATTTCAAAAAATTTACTCATAAACAGTACGAATTGTTTCCGAAAATAAATCTCCAACCCTAACCAACTGCAAGAAACTAACTCATTTCAATTTTTTATCCAATGCAAAAGCTCTAACGTTGCCCTTACACCGATCGAACGATCAATCAAGCATCAGCCACTTTTCACTGCTCTTCTTTACAGACTCAACCGATCCCTCCGAGACTACAATAGCCATCCGCTCATCTCGGATTCAGAAAACAATTACGCCCCCGTTACAACTTAGTAGCGAGACGAAGACCACGGCCCGCCAGGCCGAAATTAATGGCAGGTCGGTAATTGAACGACTCGCGGCTCGATCCTTCTCCAAAAAGTACAACTGAAGAACCAAAACAGATAGGTCCGGCGAATCCTATACCGTCGTCAGAGGAGCGGACAGCGGAGAGCGAGTGAGAGATTGTGGCCTGTTTTGACGCCCGTAACAAAAGGTTCCTGCCGGCGCGGCGGACCAGTGGCAGCGAGAGCGGGCGCAGACAAATGACCGTGGGCTCGAGAACAAATGACAGTGGCGATGGCTTTTGTCGAGCGGCGGCAGGCACCTCATTACGTCCACGCGTCGTCTTCGTCATCGTCGTTCGTCGGTCGAGTGCGAAGCACGGATGCCCAACTCCGAGTTGGCTATACTGTACTACGTGTATGTTCACTTGTATATAAAACAGTGGATGTGTATGGGGAAAAATTGATTGACCGAGCGAGCCGCGTACTATATTGCTGCCCCCACCCCCCCTCCTCCAGGTGTTGACTGAATAGCGACACGATAGACTTTTGTGAGTGAGTTGGTAATACGTATATATTTGTAGCAGAGGGAACGGGTCTGCGCGGTACAGATTCGTGTACGTATAACGGTAGGTTTGTGTATTTTTAGGTATAGACTGGTGTGTGAGGTGTTTGTCGTAGCAAATGCAGCTAACCGAAATTTGTTCTTGTCGGTTTCGATCTTTCAAGCCGTTAATTTTTAATTTTTTGTTAACTGTACACGTTGCAAATGAAAAAACAATCCAATTTCCACGAGATCGAAAAATATTTTGCAGGGATAGGTGTGGGAGGGAAAATTAAGAAATACCTGTAATCATTCCTGAAGCAATAATATCCTTGAAATCATAATATCACAATACATTGAAAAACTTTGGTTGATTTGTTTTATAAATAGAGCCACGAATTATTATATGTGGCCAAAGTACTAATAAAATTAGACACACCAATGCTTAATCTTCATTTTTTTTTAATTACAGGTGAGTCACGGACACTATTAAATTGCAACCTGCCAAATTCCAGCATAACGTAAGCTCTTTCCATAATATTAATTCAAATCGATCTGCGCATGGATTAATTAATTCTTCAAATTATGTATCGCGAATAGAGGACGTTGTTTTACAAACCGTACCGATTTAGACAAAAATTGACGGGCACATCTTTGATTTAGCTAAAATATTTTTTATTTTACGAGTTGCATATTTATAAAAAGAGACAAGTATTTTTTTTTCACAATATTTTGGACGCTACAAAGGATTGAAATTTCGCGATTTCAGTGAATTTGGGGTTGAGGATAATTTTTTAAAAGATATCATTCTGGTTCTATTTGGGCTACAGATAGTTTTTTTTTTTTTTTTTTTTTTTTTTTTTTTTTTTTTTTTTTTTTTTTTTTTTTTTTTTTTTTTTAAAAATTTTTTTTTTTTTTTTTTTTTTTTTTTGATTGTTATCAACAATGGAAATGTTCAAATTGATTTTTAACAATTGCCTCTCCTCGAAGCAAGTTTGTAAGGATTACCATCGTATTCTACGTCAAATTTACTTTCAAAAACCCTTTTTTAATCGATGGGCAAATTATTATTACCATCGGAAAAATTAATTAACTACGTCGCATCGGCACGTGGTTCCCACTGCGCGCCCTTCTTTCTTGTCTCTCATCAGTTTCGATTGGAATACACACTATTATTTTATATTTTTCATTAAATACTCCTATAGGCATCATCTAAAACAGTTCCTCCGGTTGTGGAGACTTAAAAAAAATCTTAAAAATTAAAATCTCACGCCAAACCAAACCCCGCAAATCCATAGCCATAGCACAACCTCGGGGATATATCGCACATGCGAACCGAACCCGACAGCTCCAAAAAATACATCGACAGCTAATCTACCGTAAATCACACCGCACCGTACAAATAAGCACACCCACCCACTCACCTTACTGCACCGAAGCGCCACCCACTGAGAAAACGCGAGTCGCTGCCGGCTGCGAGAAAGAGAGAATCATTAGATGGTGCGGCACAGTGATCCTGCGCCTCTGCAGCAGCCAACCACCGAAGTGAGAGACAATCGAGCGCCGCGGGTCATCACGCCGGTATTATTTATCGTAATTTTATGTATGGCACTATCAGCGAAACGAATACATGCATACCCCGGCGGAGCCCTTCCCGCGTGTAACAGTAACGGGAGTGCGCCTACCGTACAGAGCGCAGTATGAAATTTACCCGGCATAAAAGGCGCAAAACAAAAGCCGGGAATGATTTACTACATTATTATTTTTTTCCTTCGAAGAGAGAGAGAGAGAGACTGGCTTCTGCTCCCGCCGACCGCGAGAATGGAAGGAGTGAAAGCTCTGCATTACAAGTACATGTATAATGCGGTTCCGCGGTGTGTCCTTCATTTTTGTCGGCTAGACAATTTATTGGGGATTCGTGTACAGCAGCAGCAGCAGCCACGGTGCGAGAGATACGCCTCGCTCGTGAAAAAGTGCCCGCATGATATCAATAATACGGTGCTCGATTAAATTGGGCAAGTTACATTATCGCGGGGGTACGTTGCCGGCACTCATATGTTTTTGCGTTGCTGTTAATTTCTCACGCGCAAAGCGAATAATGCTCGGTGACCTACTTCCGATTGCTCTCGGTGCAGGTAATAAGTAATGCAATACGCTCTGCGCGTTGCGTGAATTATACACATGTGTAATATGTATGGTACGTTTTCAACTTCTGAGTATTACATTGATTTACAATCTTAAATTGAAGAATGATTGATTTTATATTAACTACATTGCACCCTGCTGTTCTATTACGTGTGAGGCAATATCGTTACAGTTTTAACAGTAGGTGTCTATGTAAAACAAATTTCACTTGGGGCTGGTCTGGCTAGAAATTTTTCAACCAGATTGGAAGTCTATTTTTGATGGAGACTGACGACTGTCAGAACATGTTTGTTGGGGACTTTGGAAAAAGACTCCGGAAGAAAACTTTGAATCCCTGATGCATATTTTTAACATAGATTCGCTGGTACGAATTTTGAAGAGAGAAAAGTAAAAATTATCCTGGACCCCCTGCCAGACCCAATTTCAAACAATCGTATGGACTTTGCACACGCACCTTACCGCTTACAGTGTACCCACACCTCACAAGCATACACTTGTATAATATCATTACTGCACCATAGGGATCGCCAGCGGAGAGACCTATCCATCCACTACTTGCATATACACATACAGCATATATATTAGGCGTACACGGCAAAAAGCCTAGCTCTTGCACCGCACGCTCAATTAATCCCCGCCGAGAGCTAAGCGACAATGTACACACGGGCCGCATGCGAACGACTCACGGCAAACACAGGCGCGCGCGAGGAGCTTTAAATCTCGTTGCAGAGTGTATAAGTATACGGCATACAACGTACATACACCGACTGCGGGGGGGAGCGCGAGAGAAGGAAGAAAAGCGCCTGGGCAAACTGATGCGAACGGGGGAGAGCCGGTCAGTGCACGAAGGTTGTGATACGTGCGAGGTGGAGGAAAGGCGATTCGCCAGCAGGAGAAGATCAAACGGGCGGCGCGCAAACATTACGTCGGAGGCTACTGTTAGTAGCCAGCATAGGTATTACGGGGCGAGTGATGGTGCAGCGGAGCAGCGTGTTAAATGGGCGCGACGACAAGACGAACAAGTTGTTGTACGCAGTCGTACTTATACACATACATAGATATAAAACTACAAGCTTGCAGGGTATATACATCATACTGTTCATAGGAGGTATAAAAACACACCTACGATGGTGTAACAGCTTACACACACGCACAGAGGTGACTTTCGTTGCTATACTTCATTGCGCCGTGCGACTGTACTAGTAAGTCCGGCTGTATGTGCCGGTGTATGGTTACTCCACTGCGGCAAAAGAGAGAGAAAGATTAGCTTTTGCTGCCGGTAAATACAACCCCCTAGGATCCCCCGCGTGGCGGTACGTGCGTGTACACAGCTTTTTACTCCACTCCCGGGCGACGACGAAACGCAAACACGACTTAAAATCCGTATGGGGTGCAAGCGCAAGAGAATCGCTTTGGAGGCACTAAGTGCAGCCCCCGCGAGATGGGCAGTGTGGGTGTTTGGTGACTGATGTAAAAAAAACACCGAGCTGTCGAATGCATGTATACATTGCGCGCGCATGCACCGACTGCGTTTCGTGTGGGCGGCGCAAAGTGTTCTGTGTTTGTTTTTAAATTAACCGCGGGCCGCACCGGATACGTCGACGATGCGGGCGTTGTAGCGCTGGATTTTTTTTTTCTGCCTCTTTGGGGACGCGAACGCGAAACGGGAGATTCCCGATAAACGTGGGTCCGGACCATCAGGGGGGAGAGGAACCATCGTACAATGTAGTCCTGGAAAAATCGAACGTACTAACGTTTCGACCTGGTCTTCGGCAACGCGTGAAAAGAAAAAAAAGAAGAAGGTTGCGAAAACAAAGGGTAGCGAGACTCGCCGACCGATTTGCACTAGACACGGGGGCCGAGGGGTTGAACGACGAAGATCTGGCTGCGTTTACCCGCGAGGAGGAAAACGAGTCCGCGACAGAGCAGCGGAGGAATGCCCGTGTCGCCGCATTCTCGTGGCGAGGGCAAAAAGCGCGGTTTAACTGACGAGAGGTCACAATCTAGTGGCCAGAGGTATATATACCTTGATGCAAGGGAAACTGGAAAATTAGTTGAAGTTGGAGCAGAGGAGAATAGAGTAGGGTCGCGATGAGCAAATGATGGCAATTCGAACGATGACTCTTCGAGCCTTTACTATACCGGATGATTGGGCTGCTGCTGCTGCTTCTGCTGGCGGTGGTGGAACGGGTGAGATAATGAGAAGGTCGGGGGAGTAAATTTGTGACGAGTGACGTGAGGTTCTTTTCTTCTTCTGCTGACGATTTCAGCTATGAGTATCCCATTTGGCTCGTAATATCGCGCGACTGCAGGAGGCATCTCGAATTCATTACTGGATGTACTTATATGTGCACGCGCTTACGCAAAAATATTTCGTGAATGGTACTTAACCGGGGACACAGCGTGCGAAACAATTTCAGTCGACCCGACCAGCCAACTCACTAGAACACAGCTCGGGATGTTTGAACATTTATTTTTCCGACGCGGCGTGACTCATTCGCGGCGAATTGCAATCCAATTTGCGATTATTACAGTCGCCGCGGGCGCGCGTCATTTCCCTTCCGGCCGTGCGATGGGTTCTTCTGCTTCTTCCGCTGCACTATTGTGTTATATATATGTATATATATATGTATATCAAAGTCTATTATATATTAGGTACAACCAACTGCAGAAGCGCGGGAGAACGTGTATAATGTGTGTACATGGCTCGAGCAAATTAATTCGATGGACGGACGCGGACGGACGCGCGAGCCTCAACCGCTTCATTATATTACGTAACGGCCTGTGTGGGTATGCATACTCATCATATGTATAATAGATTTAGTGGTGTCGGAGGGAAAAGTTTTTTTTTTTGTTACACGGACATAATAATGCCGGACACCGGGAGTTACGAGCGCGCATACGTTTGTTCTTGTAAGGTATACATGTACTAGTCTCGGGCGTGAAACGATAAATTTTGTGAAGCGAGTGTTTCGAGAGAGAAAGCAATTCTTGGTGTTTGGAAAAATGTATTGTTCTCCAATGCACCCTAATTTTACAGCTTACTCGACCGTTAGCTGAAAATTTACCTGTTTAGCCTGCAAAAGAAAAAATACCAAACCCATGTAGAGAACATGTGCCAAACCGAGTCCCAAATACCCCCAGCTCGTAAACGTCACCGTCGCCCCAAATAGCTCACAGTTGCCGCAACGAAACCTGCACTTTTCCGACTTTCCCTCAAAGAGTCACGAAACAACACACCCATCGGGCAAGTATTATACATATATACATCAGAGCTCCGGCAGGGATCTCTGGAATCCCACGGCGGCATTCCCCGCGAGCCTGCACGCAGCGATTTACGACGTTTTACCGTTCCGTACACTTGTAAGTATATAACAGCGTGGCGTAACCTTTTGCGAGGGCGACAAAAAATCGGCGAGAATCGCCGGTACGTGAGACGATGACGGGCATGCGCCCGGGGATGATGTCTCTTTACTGCTGCTATGTATCATGAGTGTATCCGCGGGGAGATGCCTCGTTTCGATCCTCGCGGAAATAAAAGCGGCCTCACCTCCTTTTTGTTTGTTACTTGCCCCGCGTTTTGTGGGTTGTGGCGCTCGATTACCCCGGCTAATTAACGACCGTGCCCTGGCTTTTCCTCCCGCTCGAACGTTGCTTCGACGATGGAAAAAAAAAAGAAGAAAAGTCTTCCACCAAAATTACGAAAACGCGCACTGCAAAGTAATTGATTATTAGATAAATTTAGAAATAAAAAAAGGAAAAAACTACATTACCTCACTTCGTGTACGCAATGTTTTGTGCAATCCTCATTGCGCACGCGAATCGAGAAAGCAAGCAATTAATCATATTCTCACCGCTGGACAAGAAACCGCTGGAAAAAGGATCGGTCAGAACTCGAAACAAACCGCGTTCCGAACAACAAGAAATCAATTCCCTTTCCTCTCTCTTTCAAGGAGTCCAAAGATTAAAGGACGGACTGTACAATGATATTAGTGCTTCCAAGTGAGATTAAAAGCTACCCTTTCTGACCTCGTTTTGACTTTTTTATTTCATTTTTTCATTTTTTACTGTATATTATTTTTCATTACCTTCAACTACAAAAGTCAATAATTATTATGAATTTGAAAAAAGCGTGTAAAAGCAGCTCGAGGATCAAATGTGTAATCTGTGAGTGCGCCTATGAGTCCACGAGTCTTGCCTATCCACTGTACTCTGGTACTGGCTATTATGGACCAGAAGTCCTTAGCCTAAATAAACTATTGTATTCCATTATTTCGGACAACCAAATGTCACGATGGCAGAGCCCGCAGCAATATACACCCTGCAAGTCCGCTCACTGCACCTTTCGGCAGCACCGTGTGTACAAAATTAGGTAGTACCATCAGCGAATTCCCTCTCCGCCAATCCGAGCGATGATTATCACCTGCGAACCACCCCGACTCCCCACAAGAGCTCCACACTGTGAAGGAAAGCTATCTCGCGCGCAACGAGCTTATTAGGGCCCGCAGGAGCGCGCGGACAAAAAGCGCCGTCTCATCGGCGCGAATCGTCATCATCATCATCATCATCATCATCGCCGGGCCCCGTGATCCATCAAACCCGTGACTTTCGAGCCTAGCTCGCTCGCTCGCCGATCGCCCGCGGCTCTCTGGGCCTAATTAAAAACAAACAGAGAGAGGTGCATCTCTCGCGATCTCTTCTTGTACAGGTTACGCGGCGGGGCTCTCCGTGCGTATGTAGGGCCGAGCACAATGGGGGCATTAATCACCGATCGATAATCCGTGCGTAAACTGTGTACGGGTACCTGTGCACCTGTGCACAGCGTCGCCTGCGAGTGTTACATTGTGCGCGGATACGCCGTAGAAAGAATAATCATGTTCGCGTATGGAACAGCGTTTACCGGAAATATTATTAAACTGTACTTACAAGTACCATGTACACACTTGGTAATCTGTAATATCGGTTTCAAGGTGAGTTGCAAAATTCAAACTCGCCTCCAAATCGTACGCTGTACGTTTCGTTGGACGAATACTGTACTTTCAAGGATCAATATCGCGCTGTAATAGCAAACGCCAACTCTTTTAGTGGCTATCGCGCGGACGCGGATCGAACAACCATAATCCTTCAGTGCGCGCACCTCACCGTGTTGGTGTAATATAGCTCCCGTTGCGAACACGGTAGCTCGATCTAGAAAACAAAGAAAAAAAAAAAAAAAAAAGTGCGCGGGATGGGCGGAGCCGGCGCGCGTTGACGCGATCCATACTCCCAATGCGGTACGCGAGAGTGATATATTTATCCACCCGTACGTGCGCGCGAGAGTATAATAAGCATCGTTCCCTCTCGCCTTACTCGCCTATACATGTATAAGTACAGACCAATACAGTGCGTGATATACACATATTATAACGTATAAAGGCACAAGGTATATAGTGTAATGTAGACCACAACCGTTGGTATATCTGGACTCACGATCGTATGCTATATTTTCGAGCGAGTGTATCCGTGTATCGGTGAACGCGAAAAATACCCGTATATATATATTATATACATTGTATATCTGAGGATCTGGGTTCTGAGCCCTGAACGAAAAGCTTTTTCCCTATAGGTAAGTACATACACACGCGCCGGATGTGACGCGGCGAAAATCGAGCGACAGGCCAACGATATACTGTAGGATACACCTACCATACACACGTTCTGAGTTTAATGCGTATCCTCGTCTGTCTTTTCTTCTTTTTTTCTTTTTCATCATCATCATCATCATCCAGATAATCACCATAATAATCATCATTATCATCATACGATTTCCATCGCGCGCCCATAAGTGTGTATGTGTATACGCGTGTACACGCGACGACGCTAAGTACACGACGACGATCAGAGAGATAAGATCTCCCTGCCCGCGTATAGGAGGAGGAGGATGAATCGGGACCTCGAGAGACCATAGTGTGTGTGGGTAGAGACAAAAGCACCTGTACTACACGTACCGATTCTGGCGTTATTAACGAGGAGGCGTCAAAAATTTGGATGAAAATAGAAAACAGGCCTAGAGCGAGGCTCCCCCTCCCGTTACGAATCCCAGGGGCTCTCTCTCTTACATCGCGCCACATACTCCTCGTTGTTGTCCTTGCGCAGGACTATGCTGGAACCTTCGCCCATACACACACGCACGGGATTATTACTCAATCGCTGAGATACCACCGTCCCGGGGAATGTCGGCGAGGACTCCAGAGCCTCCGAGGTTTTTTACCGTACCTCTCGGTGAATTCGAAAAATCCGTCAACCGTGATGTTCCAGTCCCACGTGCACTCTTACGAAACGTGGAAAAAAACAAAAAAAAAGAAGCAACGTCTCCATTTCACAAGCGCGGGACGGGGGATGAAGAAAAAAGATGGACATACGTCACGCGCAACAGAGACCTTCCGCCCGCGGCCAAGGTGCTATCGTATACAGCGAGTAAGCCGGACTCCGGAGGCATATCGTCGGCCTCAGGTCTTCATCGGCGCTTCGGATTTTGAAGATAATGAAAGTTGAAACGCGCTTTCCGCCGCGCATCGATCGCCCGCGCGGACTTGAATTCTTTGGAGTATGTTAACTCGCGCGCCTGGACAGCTGCTGGTATAATGTATATGCCTATATGCTGTTGGGTTTTACGTAAGCCGTGATAACAGATAGTGGGTTATAGACTTATCGACGCCACGACCAGCGTTTTTTGGAGGCCGCCTCTTGTCCCGTCAGTTTGAATTACTGATGGCGTGACTCGGACTCTGTCAACTCTGTGTATGTTTTTTGCACTGTCGAGTCGTTGATATTACGCCTATGGTGTCATTTTTTTTTTTTTCATTTTTTTTTTCGATTTGAGTTTCAGGTTTTGGGTTATTAGGTAAACTTATTTTTCGTGCAGGATTTTCTTAAATCATTGAAAACTATTTAAATTGGAAGTACTTTAGCCAAGGCTATAGTTGATTTGAGTGGTGTAAGGCTTAGTATTTTAAAGATTTGACGTCCATACTAATGTTGGTACTTACATCCCTTACCGAAAATGTACGAAATTTATGCATAATTTTATGCATAAACGCGAAATGTATGCATACAATTATGCATATATTTCGTACATTTTCGGTAAGGGATACTGATGTGTTACATGGGATAAAATGTTTATAGAATAAAAAAGATGAATTGTTACCAGTTTATTGATACCACTTACATTCTAAATATTCGATACGATGTTGCTGCTGATGGTAAAACTCTTGTAATAACACTGTTGTTAATAGTCCGCTGTGTATCAAACTAAGTAGAAACAGTCGAGTAAGGCAGGACGAGCCAATTTTGTAATTTTCAATTTATAAGTATAGATACTCTATGTTGGAGCAAACACCATGTAATGACAATGAAGGCAGTTTAAGCCATGTTGAAAAGCACAATATCCATTCTTTTATTAATTTCATGTCATCGATTTCTTAGTCATTTAAGGTGGCTTCGTCGTTTGGTGCCGTACCAAGCGAGGGGCCCTGGAAGGTTTTTCATATAATAAAAAAAGTTTTTGGCTTATTTTTATAATTATCAACTTCCTTAGCCACGTGTTCAAGTAAGAAAGTTAAAACCCTTTGAGAAAACCGTACATTATTTATCAAAAGGAAAATAATAACTTGATACTATCATCTGCTCATGCGCAGAAGAGAACAGATCACTTAACTCTCAATTTTTTTATAATCAGAGCCGTCAACATACTAAGTATTTTTATGATATCCAAAGAATCAGCGAAAAAAAAGCTTTAAGAACATCTGTGAACCACAAGGACTCATCGATTCATTTTTTTATATGAGTCATTTTAATGCCAACTTTCATAAGACAGCGTGTTAGAGAAAAAATTTTCACATGGTATTTTCTCAAAAACTTAGTCGTCAACCGCACTGTTTCTTTCTGCTATTGAATCTACAACACATTGGTTACAATATAGCAAATTTTCGTACCACTTCATCGACTAGAAAAAAAACGACGAAGCCACCTTAATTAAAAGATCATGTACCAATTTTAAAATCCGTTGAAAAAAAGAAATCCCACTAAAGCACACAGATAAACTTTCTAAAACGAAGAAGAATTTTCTTTTCTGGAAATCTTTAATTGCATTTCTCGTGCAAGCTCCATCAGATGCACCACTCTCTAAATGTCTTCGAGTGAATTTTCACTCGTATCGAGTGAGAATCCGGTCACTCGTACTCGAGTTAAAAATTCACTCGATGCGAGTGAAAAAGT
>JAPYYV010024554.1:0-14355 GCA_030522625.1 Copidosoma aretas
TTTCTTGCCGAGGGCGCAAAGTGCAATTTTGCGCCCGTGGGCACACTTTGGGCCCGCGAAAATACTTTGCGCCCTAGGGCAGAAAAAATTTTGGGCCCAAAGTGCGGCCTGAGGGCGAAAACGCTCTGCTGCACTTTGGGCCCATGGTAAGAAAAACAATTTTACAAAATGGGTACCTTCTTGACTTTTTGTTCAATTTCGATTATTCAAAGATTGTTTTACTTTCTAAATGATTTCAGATAGAGATACTACAGAAAAATTTGAAAAATATTTAACGTGTAATCAGTTAGGTGCAATCGTTTGTACAAAAATGAGTTTTCAAATTAAACATTTGAAAATAACTGATGTTTAGGGCATACAATCACAAATTATTAATTATTAATACCAAGCGGGGCAAATTAAACAAATCAGAAAAAAATAATCAAAATGTATTGCGATGGATCTATTACAATTTCATGTCTGGCGAATAATAACAGTTGTTTTTAATATACTTGTATACATTATGCAACAGAACGATACATTGCATTATAATTTTGATGATTAATATACTATTCGTTTTATTTTATTAAAATGATTAAATAATCACTAGAACAATAATTTTAGATATGTATTTTTGAATATTTCTTTTTTTATGTTATAATATTCAAATTATTTCCTGCGCTATTATTTGTTTTATTAAAATTCAAAATGGGAAAATTTGGATCGAATAATGGTACTCTAACGTGTTATTTTTCATGCTTAGCACATTTTTACTCATGAAATGACTTAACAAATAATTTTGAAGTATTAATAAAACATTGCTTTGCATAATTGAAAGAAATAAAACATTATAAAAAAAATTCAGAATCACTAAACATTCTAATATATATATTTTAATTTTATTGTTGAAAGAGTTTTATTCTTGTTACAAATGCTTTAATATTACCTAAGCATAGAGTTATTAATTTCTTTTTGATTTTACAACTTCTCGTACAGTTTTATTCCGTTAATCTATAACTATTGATTTTTT
This sequence comes from Copidosoma aretas, assembly GCA_030522625.1. Lineage (NCBI taxonomy): Eukaryota > Metazoa > Arthropoda > Insecta > Hymenoptera > Encyrtidae > Copidosoma > Copidosoma aretas. The sequence goes on from JAPYYV010024554.1 coordinate 1,010, forward strand.
TTCCATGATTTCAATTTAATAATATTTGGAAAATTTTTGTAATATTCCATATCATGAAAAACACTAACAAAACATACTTGAATATATTACAAAGTCAAATAATATAATTAAATAAATAAGAAATTTTATAAAACTGAAGTATAACATTACTTTTTATAGAAATTGATCATGATGATGATGATTATACAACAGAAAATATAGTTAGGTAAGAGATATTCAATTATGACTAACAAAAAAATTAAAATGAACGATTTGTTTGTATGTAAGTTGTGTCGATACAAAATAATCATGTTGCTTATGTTATCAAAAAAATAACTCCATCAAATTAAAAATAGATACACATAAAATTTTTTTTTTTTTTGTATAATACACAAACTTATTATAATTTTTTTTAATTTGCACACTTACTATTACGTGCACCGAAACAAAAATAAGTTGTTCATTTCAGATTCCTAGATAGGAGATTTCTGACTTCTTGTAGTACTTACAGCATCCGGCAAAGATGACACTACAAATATTCCATCTTTTAATTAATAAATGTATTTTTTTTGTAGAAAATCTTATTTTATTATTGAATTATCCCTTTTATCATACTTTTGATAAATTTGCATATGATTTGAAAAAATTAATTTAACGTGCTGTAGCAATACCTTCATGGCACTATGGAAATGTTTTAGTCAACGGTACATTTAGAAGGAAGTATAAACAATTCAAAGTAAAATACTTAAAATGATTACACTATTTTAATGTGTTAAAGTTGTACATAAACTTCAGATTTTTAGTTTCAATCTTTTTTTACCAAGCCATGATCCCAAGAAATTATTTGGTGTAACTACAACTTAAAAAGATATTTATAAGTGAGGCATTATTATTTAGAAAAGTTGTGTTTTCAATGTTAAAAAGTAGTATCCTAGACCGTCATACTATTCAAACCTTAGCCCGCTTTCTGACGACTTCATGCAGTTTCGGAAAGAATTGAATATGTGAAAGGGCTGTGGGGATTTGGGGTGGGGCCTAGCCTGCTTTTGGTGGAATTTGGCCGTATTCGGAAAGATTCAGATATATAAAGGGCTGTGCATGACCGGGGATGGGGCCTTACCCTGCTCTTGGATGTGGGGGGCTTTAAAAATCGGGGGGGGGGGGGGGGGTGGGGGGGGGGGGGGGGGGGGGGGTGTTGGGGGGGGCCGGGGGATTTGGCGTAGAATACTTTCAGTTAAAATTACCGGGAAAGAAAGCTCTTTTCAGCTTATTTTATGGTGGATGTTGGGGACTAGCGGGAGCGATAGTAGGGATCGTGGACAGCCCAATATAAATCATTAAATTATATAGGAAGATATTTATATTTACATACATGTACACATATATGTATGTACTATTTGCCATGAAGATAACTGCATAAGACCATTATTGAAATTTATATTTTAAAACAAGCAAGTATTTGTGTCAATAAATTACGTTTTACTAGACCAGGGGACGAGGGGGTGTTGTGAAAAAATATTACGATTTGCTGCATGGAGTGTGCTAGGGAAGGGTCGAAAAATAAAAAAATTACCATGACGTAATAGATGGACAGTCTCTTAAGCAGCAGAATTTTTTCTATTGAGATATTTTGCTTGTAGAATCGGACAAAGGAGAAAATCCCAACTAAGATTTTTCACTAACCAAGCAAGGCCTGTAGGGGACGCCTATCCTGTATATATATAGGAGTGTAAATATTTCACGTACTGAGGTTACAACAGTATGAGACAAAAAAACGTATGCACACACTCACACATGAGAGCTATTTATAGGCAATGCAAAACGACGTTATGCTCGCGGCCCGTGCTTTACGTCCGTCTACCGGAGAATCATACTCGGAAGAGAGATATCACATTAGCGGCAACGAAAATAAAAAAAGAGGAGCGCTCTGGCATGTAGATGAGGCGCACCGCACAATACGTGGCGGAGAGAAAAAAGAAAGAGCCAATGTCCTCTGTGCTCTCGCGTTACAAAACACACACCACACACTCGTGCGTCTAGTCTGTATGTACACGTATATAGAAAAAGTACCGGTGGGCTGGATGGCATGAGAAAAAACCTCGGGAGAGGAAGTCGAGGTTGGGATCCTTAATCATCGGCCTTTAACCCTCCCTGTGTGCCTTTGGCTCCGAAGCGTTCCCTTTTCTCGCTTTTCCCTTCTCTCCGTTTCTCTCTCTCTCTCTCTCTCTCTCTCTCTCTCTCTCTCTCTCTCTCTTTCTTCATCCCGTACCCACTCGTTTCAGGCTACTGTACTGCTGTGGCTACTTATAATGTATGTAGGTATACTACCTACTACTGTTTACCGAGCCAGTAGTCACAAGATGAATCGTGCGTTTCTGGTCCAGCATGTGTACACGTATATATTATATGCCATGCCTCCGGCTCTCCATCACGTATCCATATACACGTATCTCTCTTTCCTCCTGTCCTTCTATCTCGAGCTAATGTTCTAATGCGCGCAGGACCACCGTTACATCGTCATTTCTCCAAGTACTCATCAGCCCAGCCGAGCCCGAAGAAGAGAACGAAGAAGCCAACATCTGTCTGATGGTCTACTAGCTATACTGCCGTAATTCTTTTCTCGTCGCCTCCCTGTGTCTTCGTTGCGGAAGCATACGTCGCCGCGGATTAGCCAAGCCCGCTTGCAAGAGTTGGGAACATGTTGGGAAGCGATTCTATTCCCCTGTCCCAACTACAGCGCGCCGCTGTTACTTTTCTACTTCTATAATTAAAACTAACCTTGCCATTAGTAAGTACTGACTGTCGGAGTTAAAACAATAACGATTCTCACATCGAAAAGGTTGTTCGAACGCGATCGTGGGATTCCTTTGTTCATCCGCCTGATTTTTCCTTTACGCAATTGAAGTGGAAACTGGAAAATTGGCGCAAATGCGACCCACTGGCCAATACAGGAATCTTAGTCTGTTGCTGATGGATATAATATTACTATCCCCGAGTGTACGCGCCGGCATGCAAATGCATGCAGGCATCCTTATATGTGCGCACCCTAGTACCTCACTCCTCAGCTGGATGGTCCCAGAATCGAGGGACACTTGATGCAGAGACAAACGCACACCGTATTGCCACGCAGTAGGAGCCCAGAACTTGCACGGCAGTTGGATCGTTTGCATCCCCCTCGAGATCATCATCATCATCTCATTTCTATTCCTCGGCGCTCTTTTCTTCCGCCTCTCCCTCATTGTCTCGTGTGCTGTGTCTCAGCTGTATAAGTATAGTACACTGTATGGCCATACAGAGACGCTCCCCCCGCTGCAGTAATCCATCAGCACGTGCAAACGATCGCTTCACTAATGGGATGCGGATGGTTCCGGGATTATTATATGTCCGACTAGAGGTAAGTAGATGTGAGAGAATTTTTTTTCTCAGCGTCTGGGTCGTGCGTCATGGTTTTAAAGGAAGGTGCCGAGGCCCGATCGGAATTATTGCTGCTTCAGGAGTGCAGCTTTAAAGTTTTTGCACTTGAACTTTTGTGCATGAACATCATCAATTTACTTGTTATCCAGTAATTATAAGTTATGTATAAATTTTCGATCTTGCCTTTTCGTATACATGTCCCTTTTTGTGATGTCTATCTATAACAGTCTGAAAAATTATTTCTTTGTTTTTTATTCAACCTATCACCATCGATTTTGATGCCTTTCTTAAAAGTCATTATGTACATACGTATCACTAAGTTTTGAAGTTATATCAGTTTGCTATGTTTTTCTTTCTGTTTAATTTTCTCTGATTTTCCAAATTTTTAAATGTGTTCTTGAATTTTAGCCATTGATTTTATGACAGAAATTAATCAAACGTTACATTCCGTTTTTTTATGTCTGTGTTGGGCTTGCCTTAACATGTACTTGTACTTTTGTGTCCCGTTATTATTTCTAGTTCTAATATTGCCATTCCTTCATTTTGAAATCTTATTACCATTCGTATGTAACTATCAGATCTCCATTGGAATAAGTTAATATTTTTCTATTTCGTCACAGTTTCCTCTGGTAATACCGATGCATCAATTTTACTAACTGTTTTCTACTTGCATTCCTTTTGCTTCCTGTCGCTTTTATGTAAGGATCTAATAATTTAAATAAAATTGTGTTGATTGCGTTTCACGTATTTTTTACATTTGGATATTTGTTCATTCTTATTTTGCAAACTGCACAGAGAAAAAATTTAAGTAGCCATTACTTAAAACCCAAGCAGCCTTTACTTTAGTAGTCAGATAGATATATGTTAAGTAGCGTTGACTGTAGAACCCAAGAAATTTCTACTTGGCGATAAGTAACGTCTACTCAAACTTAAGCCGCTACTACTTAAGTCCACTGTAGTCGATACCAAATTGCAACAAGCGCTTGTCACCTGACTGAGTTTGGTAGGCTCTACCGAATTTTTTTCTCAGTGTAGTCATCTGTAATAAAGTTAAATATCTTGTTATTGTCTATGTTTTACTTATGAACTATTGCATTTTTTTAATTGTTATTGTAATGCGTAATTACTTTTCTGTTGCTTTTTATGTAGTTAATTGTACCACTCTTACTAGAAACTTTGTTGATGTTTGCGTACTTGTGCTTTTACGTCTTTATATGAATTTTTTTTTTACTAAAAATAATTATCTCTTTATACATTTTATTTTAAATAGTCTCTCCGACAGTATCTTACATTTCGCTTATTTTTATGTGAGGATTCTGCTTTTGTTCAAGATTAAGTCATTGAAAGTATCTCGTTTTTTAACGCATTTGAGTGTTGTGTTCATATCTCTTTTATTGTAAGTAGTTTTTTTGCAATCATATTTTTGACTTAAAATTGTAATACAGCAGGGTAGATGGTTTATGGAATAGGTAATATCCTTCTAATGAATCTAAATAGAAACCGATCGGGGTGTGTTCGAGACAATTAGTGAGCCAACGAGTGATCCCTAGTAGGATGGATGTCCAAGTTGTCAAAGGGGCTTTGCACTGGGAATCGATCGAAAAATTGTAAACCTGAGGAGGCAGGGAAAAATAAAAATGTAAAATGAGTAATAAGAGACGTGGGATTAAGATCAACACCCCTTCCCCCACGCGCAGACACACATACACACATACACACAGAATGCAAATGCGGGCGACTCGCTTATCAAAGTTACTGAGTGGTGTCCCGCCAGGTCTGTACAATCAAAGAGAATATTTTAGATTTGTGATGATTACTTAGCATTCAAAAGTAAAGTTTTACGTATAAGGTTTGAAAATGTAGTTGTAGATTTTAAAAAATACAAGCAAACACTAATTTTACATATTTCTTCAAAAGCACATCAATATCATATTAATTAAATAAATTAGTAATTCAGTTCACAGCTAATACCTATGCGTACTACCCCATTAACATATAATTGTTTTACATTTTACACCTTTGTCTAGAGTTTAATTCTTGTAGTAAGATCCAAATAAAAAAAAAAAAAAAAAAAAAAAAAAAAAAAAAAAAAAAAAAAAAAAAAAAAAAAAAACAAAAAAAAAAAAAAAAAAAAAAATAATAGAAAAAAAGCAATCGCACACTTTGTAGGAGCACTATCAATTTAACTTTGCTCCTTTAGTGTCAACAAGACTGTTTCAAACCTAAAGTATTAAAAAAACTTACAAAATATCCGAATTACCAATATATAATCAGTCATATCTCAGGTTCTTTAACTGATATTTATCGTTGTTTTAGGATATATTACAACAGATATTCCGTACGTTTTTTTTTGTTTTTGGATACCCATTACGACTAAAAAATAAAATTTCGATTTCACTAATTTTTTTTGTTTATTTTGATTTGATCGATTTTGGATCATCGTTTTTTTAAAAAAATGTATTTTTTTGCCATAAAACCTTGTTTCATTATACTTTGTGGCAAAAAATCTCGAAAATCATAAAATTTACTCAAAATTTTAATTTTGATTTGATCGGATTTTTTTGGTAGTGAACTATGCTTCAAAATATTTTGTGGTAGAAGATTTTAATGATCATGAAATTTCTCAAATAATAACGTTTATGGATTTAGAAAAAAAGAAAACCGATGAGAGTGCGTGTAGAAAAGAAGAAGAACATGTGTATCAGAAAGCTTTGTGCCAATAAATTGGCAGCGATCTTATGTTGTTCCTGTTTTTGTTGAACCTTCTTCGTCAGTTTATCTGTACCACTTTCCGTTGACTGCTAAGCACCTTAAGCTACTTCTGATAGTCATTTTCTTCTCATCGTACTCTTTCACCTGTCTTCTGAGGTTTGCCAGTCTTTGACTATCTTCATAAGATAAATCTTTTTTCACAAATAGTTTTTTTCCTTTAAATATATGTTTATCTTTCATAATCTCGTATTTCGCTGCCAGATCACTTAATTTAACTACGTAAACATTATCATTTTAACTTACACCAACCATATCTAATTCTAATGCTTCAAAAAAAAACCTTTTGCGCTCGTATCCGGTTTCTCATCTACTGTACAATCTTTTTCAAAATAATATTTTCACGCCGATACACATTATCCTGACTTTTTATAAAACTTTTGACTGATGTTATCTTGGCTTTAAACAGGCCGTCTCTAATAGGATCCAATGCAATTGAATTTATGACACTTTCTACGCTATTGTAACCGTCCACTGCCCATGCCGGTAAACTAGTGTCTCTACTAATATTTTTCGAAATAGTGCCGAATATGTGCTATTTAACATGAGCTTGTTTTTCTAGAGCTGCAATACTTTTTTATTCTTTCTACAGGACTTTTCAGAGCTCTCTTTAGCCTGTAAGTCAATTTTTACCTTTTCCATTTCTGCTTTTTTGGTCATTGCATTTAAACTTTTTGAAAAATTTGCCAAACTATCCTACTTTTATCCGTTCTATCCATCCATTTTCCTATTCTTCTATTTTTGCATACTCTGCACATTTAGGCAGTCCCTTTCCTTCTCTTTCTGCTTCGACAAAGTCTTATCTATTTTAGGCTAATTTTTCTCCATCATTACTACTTTGGCTTTGTTCTCCTCTCTCCTGCCATTGTTTATCATGTTCATCCTGTTTGGAGCACTTTCATTGGTTTTTTCACTGTTGCGCAAGCGCGCAAAAAGTAATGTGAGAGGTGGTTACTGTGCGAAAAGTATTTACAATGCACACGGAATTTGTACTTTGCATACTCGTGTCAGAAAATATCTTACACCAACAAGTGCGTACAGTGATTTACACACGAGTTTGAATTTTCACCCTCGCTAAATTCCTGTAATAAAATTCATACTGTTATGTAGCTTTGCGCCCTTTTTATGTGATATCGTCGCTTGGTAGGGAAAAGTGACTCAGTAAAAAAAGCGCTAAGAAAGGTACTAATTCAGCCGAGGTCAATAAAAGGTAGTATTACGGACACAAAAGGATGAAATTTATTAATTTTAACCAATAAAATAATCGTTATTTCTTTAGAATCGACTAACCAAAATTATTAATATTTTGAGCTCAGTCGAATTAGTACCTTTCTTATTGCTCAGATGAATTGGTACCTTTTTACCGCTCGACCGAGTTGGTACCTTTATTAGGGCTTCCTTGAATTGAAACCTTATTTCTCCCATGCGATAATATACTATCAACACATTAAAAGAAAAAAATTAGTCAAGAATTGAGAATAGTAACAATATTAATTGGAGAAAAAAATCCTAAACAAATTAATAAAACAACAAGCAAACTTAATTTTTCGTAAAATTTAGTCACTTGTTGAATTTTTTTCAAAAATCGAGAGCAAAAAAAATCGTGTTTTTCATGATTTGAGTTCAAAACAGAAGAGGTGACTTAACTTAGTCTCCCTGCATATATCCATGCAGATTATTGTTTAGCAACCAGTATGGAGGAACCTCTCTCACATTTGCGCCATGAAACCAACAAGCGAGCATCATGCTTCTCGACATTGTGTGCAATGAAAATCTTTGGTGAGACACAGTCTCAAATAAAAGGAGGAGTTACTTATTCGGTTATGCTCTCTGCATTTAATTAATGAAGTAATAATATTTTATACGTAAGAACACCATTTATTGAGAGCCAATAAATTTGCGACGCATCGATCATAACAATATCTTTGAGCCTGATAAAGTTGGCGTCCTGCCAACCGAACGCACGACGCGTGAATGTAAAATTTGTTCAGCACGATAAATGCTCAAGCTCTCATCCTCCGCATAATTGGAGTGCCCAAAAGGGCTTTGTTTTCATTCGACGGTGTAGTCCGCGATTTTCTTCAATCGAGCCGCAAGTTTTTCCACCCGGCGTCCAAGCGCGGAATACAACTAATCTGCATACAGTCGGCGCGTCGGAAGATCTGTTAACGCGTTTGTCACGCGTACAAGTGTGTTTATATTCACGTATTCATGTGCACGCACACATGTACCTGGCGGTGACGCGAGTAGAGCACGCGCGCCCATATGCATACACGCGCTGTGTACAACGACATAGGCAAAAACAAAAAAAAACAAAAACAAAAAAAAAACAGAAAGCCCCGACTCGACGCAGCCTGCTCCCTGCAGCTCTTTTTTTCCCTTCGTTTCCTGGGCTGTCCCTCACCTGTTTGGATTACCGGTCTGCACGTGGATGCCGAATTTGAATGCGCCGTCGCATGAATCAAGGAGAGCTCACGGGAGCGAGGCGAATTTCCGGCATCCGTCCCATCCGGCGAGCGCGTATTTCATCTGCAGTACTAGGCTCTTTTTTCTCGCTGTATTCCCCAAACGTATGGATGGATGTATGTATTTGCGTGTACATATAAGCGACCAAGTGCACCTTCTCCCCCCCCCCCCCCCCCCCCCCCCCCCCCCCCCCCCCCCCCCCCCCCCCCCCCCGCCCCCTCTCCCTTTCCGTCCTTTGCATGGACACTTGTGGTACTCAATATGGTTGCGCGTATCATCGTCAGAATAACGTTTGATAAGTATGTATATTACACTCTGTCGCCTTCATCCTGAGACTTTCCTCATCCGCGATGTCCCTCAAGATTCCCCGATCGATGCACTGTTTTGCTGACACACTTGTAAATCTCCGGCATTTGCAGCGAGCTGCTATTCGATGACGTTCGACGCGTGGGCATTAAATTACACGCACGGCAAGAGATTGGTGTAAAACCTTGGGGAATATTTTCATAGACACTAGTTTCCAACGTCTAGATTCTAGCAGCGTCTTGGTCAGGTAATAGAGTGCTTGCTTTTCACCTGGAAGGCTCAGGTTTGTTTGATTACCCGCTCAAACTACTTTTTCGCGGGTACCTGTGTGGTTTTTTCCATATGTCATTATCACTGTGATAGCTACTGGATCGGCGGTGTAATGCTTACCATGCCGACAGAGCAGTGATGGAAACAGTTTCTCGTTCTCGAGTATACAGACTTAAAATGACAATACAAAGTTTTAATATGTTATACCGAAGTCACAATAATAAGTGATCGAAGGCCGATAAAACAAACAGACGGACAGCGATAAAAAAACAGCATTTTAGTAAAGCTGAACGTGTTGAGTTTCCTTATTTAAACGCTAAACTACCTTGCCGACAGCAGTCACGTGACCAAGACGCTAGTCAGAAGCTAGTAGGCGCTGAAAATTAGCGTCTATGGAAACGGACCTTTTGAACTTTGTCAGTCAGCTTAACGATGACATATTACATTCCATACACTGATAGAAAAAATCATAAACATAATTACCGTGTTACCAATGTTATCTAGTGGTATGGTTTCCTTGTCTAGGAACTTTTCACTTTTTGCAGACTAATTTTTGATCCAGAACAGCAGTTATTATTGTAATAATATAATAATTTCTATACTGTTGTGCAGAAAAAAAGTAACTGTTCCACACAAAAAGAATAGGGTTGCAAAAAGTAAAAAGTTCTTGGGTACAAAATAATACCAGGTTACAATTCTAACACCAATTTTTGAAATTTTTCCTCTCTCCAATACGATTCAAGTATTGTAAGTGAACAGATTACAACGAGCACGCCATGACGACATCTTAAAAAATAAATTAAATATGACCACCGTGTTAGACACAACCATTATCATTGAAGTTAATTTATCTAACCATAATAGAGAACTTGCATGCAGCAGGATTCAGTCAACTAATACTTTCTATCGCTAGAGTGATCTCAATTGATTATGCATCGATTATAATATCATCGATAAATAACGAGTAAATTGAGAAATCAATTATTTCCTGAGGGTGTTAATCAAGCTCTCATACAAATCGATATCACGTGACTATGACGTCAGTTCTTCTGAATTTATAGAGGTTTATTGCCTCAAAGTTGCGCGACGTAAAACATTGAGTTAAGACGTCATTTTACCACATTTGAATACGCTTTGTCCGAAACCTACAGCAGTCTGTGAAAGTAACTTACTAAGTTTATTACTTAAAAATATTTTATTGTAAATGACCAGAATTATTCACGCTGCGTCGGGAAATCTACCAAAAGTGATTTGGACACGTCAGGAGGTTATATCACTCCCAACGAGTGCAACATGCCTATATTATGATTTGTGGAGTTGAAGATAATAAGGTTACTTCGGCTTTTTGCTCACCTGTGAAAACCGAACAAACCTTAGAATATTCAGAAGCTTTGACGTCATATGACATGACATCAGTTTGAAAGTGACTTTAAATGTCAATTAATTATTATAAATTCATATCAACAAAAAAAAAAAATTGTCTTACACGCACACTCAGTGTACTATCTACTATCGAAAAACAAAATAATTTAGAAAACATGCAAGTTCTCTATTGCATAAACCGGATAAACGCTCCTTTGCACATGCGCGCTAAAACGTGTAGACGATTTCACTGATGCACGAGGCGTTTTTGTGTTAGACAAATGAAATGAAAACTTTTTGTTGTTCGTATTAACATTGCCTATAAAAGATAAGGAATAAAGTTTATCATAGAAAGTGATTGATATTACTATGATTTTTTTTTCAATTTGAAGCTACGGTACATTTGCAAAGCGCCAGAATAATTGCAAGGACTGGATAAAACAAAAAAGTTGTTTACAACGCAAAAGTTTGAGCTGCAAAGAGTGGTGTAGCTAATTTTTGCCGCAACTTCTCGCAAAAATTTTCTTGCACTTCATTTTATAAAACCGCTGCCAATAAATTAGCAAAAAGTTTCAGTAAGATGTTTTATTCTGTTCAGTTTTAAAAAAACATGTATGATTAAATGATGTATCAGGATTATTCAAAATGGTAAAAAAAAGCTATTATTATGATCTACAAAACGGAATTATTTAAATATGATTGTATAATTTTTTTACCCAAATCGTAAAAAAAGCATTGTTAAAAATGTATTTATTTAAAAAATAATAGAACCAATTATTTGACATTGTTACTAGAAATAAAATTTTTTATGTAACGAAAATACAGCAAAAATTTTATTTAATTATCGCACATGTTACGGTTATGATTTTTTAAAACATTTGCAGTATCTCCGTAATACCAAAAATAAGAAAATAGTGAACCGAAATGATGAACAGTTGTAAATAATTTATTTTTTGCTTTACAAGATAGAATTATTTATTAGTTTAGATTATAATTTTTTTATCAAAAAAATAAAAAACCGTGTTTCTATAGATTCATAAGATCGCTTTAAGGACCTGAATAAGGTACACAACTATATTTTTATTGTTTGACGGCTATGAGCATAAGAAAAAAGATTTTTTTGACCCCTGAATAATTAAAATCTGACGATGATATGACTAAAATTTCACAAAATTTTTACTGTGTTCTTAATGAAAAATGGATGAAATATCCTAGCAAAATAATATAAAATAAAGAATATAAATATTCTAATTCTATATAAGATACAACAACAGAGAAAAATAAATTAGAATTTTTTCCCGAGTAACTATGATGATAAAAAAAACAGTTTACGTTTTGCATGATTAATATCCATTCATAAGTTCCCGAAACAAGACTGATTTTTACTAAAAATTTTATGAATTCCATGAATAAAATAGAAACGACATAATGTACGCAGATAATTCAAAATCTAAAATAAAATTATTTTGATGATTTATAAGATACAATTGTTAAGGAAAACAAATTTGTATTTTTTTACCTTTTAAATGGCAAAAATCCGTTTATAGGACATAAAAAATCATCATAACAACCACACTTAGATATGTAATTCGAATTTTTTTTCCAAGCCGAATAAAAATATAAAACCAAACATTTTAAGCCCTGGATCATTGAAATTAGTTGAAACAAACACACACACACATACACACACACTCACACACACACACACCCATACATAAATTTTTTGAAATAACGTATTTTTCTCTCATAAGATATAACATGGACTAGGGGGCACAAATGAGGGCAGCACCAGTCATGCACCTGGCGAATAAAAAACATTTCAGACATATTTTTAAGAAAACTTTTTCTTTACCAATACCGAGCTTTCTCTGTGAAAAAGCAATAAATTGTCAGTGTATATAAGTATCAGTATTCAGTTTGGAACACAATAGAGCTTACTAATATATAAAAAAATTTTCCAATGTTTAAGATTTTCTTTTATTTATATTTAGCTTCAAAAATGAAAAATCAATTTTAGATTTATAAATCAGAACAGCTTTTCGGAAACATAAAAGCAAGGGTGAATAGATTTTATAACATTTATCCCCACCACTTATAGTTTTCTCTTTTCTCAAACATTATTATTTAATCGTAAATATAAATTTTTTCAACAGATACTATTTTGGCCGTCACTTTTATTTTTTGGAAAAGCTTTCTGCTTTTGTAAACAATAGCGTATTTTAAAAATGTATTTTTTTTTATTTTTGACTTTTAAAGTAAATTTTATCATCATTCTTTTCTTACAATCTTTAAAAAAATTATTAATATTCTTATTTTTGTTCGATCCTGACGGCCATGCCCCCCTAACAAGCGTGCGTCTCCCGCGCCACGGGGGTTGTGGGGGTGCTATCTACGCCACTGCCTGACAACGAAAGTGATACCGACAAAAAAAAAGAGAAAAAAGGATAGGTAATCTTATAGAGCAGATAGTTGTTGTTGTTGTTGTTGTTGTTGTTGTTGTTGTTGTTGTTGTTGTTGTTGTTGTTGTTTGGCTTCGTAGAAATTGAACGGAAGGAATTTCCGTCGTGTAGTCGTGTAACAGCAGCTGAGCCCAAGCAGTGGCAGCAACGGCGGCGTCGGCACGGGAAGGAAAAAAGGGCCGATTATGCCGTGCAGGCCGCGATGCGCGCGATACCGTGGAAATAAAAGTGGATAATTGCGATTGGCGTCGAGCCACGATCATCGACATTGTTAAGCGCTCTGGGCAAAGTATATGTATATATACATATATATATATATAT
>JAPYYV010024559.1:0-15504 GCA_030522625.1 Copidosoma aretas
AAACACACAGCGCTCTTGCTCTTGCACCATAAACAGCGGGCTGAAGATGCTAGGCGTGTCTTGTGCGTTTACCGCGGGGGGCGCTCCCTTGCTGCAAACACACATTTTTTCGCTCCGTGTGGCCGCCACGGTGGTAAAGGTGCACTTCTAAAGGTGTTTATATAAAATTCTAGCTGACTAAGGCTATTCCAATTAAATGACGCGACACTCGGTGTCGCGTGACAATCAAGTTGTCATTTGGAACGTTCGCAATGAAATTGGCCAGGTTATAGTCGCTGAGTTTGTTCGACTGTCATTACATTAGTCACGTTATAGCTGAATAGACTTACAGCTATAACTTGGCTGAGATGTACCTATATATTGTTCAAGTTCCGTCGGCTCCGTCGCACGACACCTTTTCATTGCGAACGTTCCAAATGACAACTCGAATTTTGTTGCGCGACACTCGAGTATCGCGTCATTTGGAATAGCCTCCTTATCTTATTACGAGTAATAAATTTTTTACTTACATGAATACAAGTAAAAAAGTACAACTGAATAATAAAACAATTACTTACCATTGTCTTTTTATTATGCATCATACATATCACTATTGTATAACGCAAAAAAAAGCATTCATAATATTATTGAAATAACTGAATTACTGCATGAATTGGAAGAATATTATTTTTTTCAAGCATGTATATTATCTTGTATAGTTGGCTCCGTCCCGTGCGCGCTCCGCGCGCCAACCCCCGCCATTAAATCATATTAATTTCCACGATTTTTTAAGAAAAATTAAATGATCAGCCAATCAAAACATAAAGTTTTAATTTTTTTTTCCATTGAGATTACTTTTTAATCAATTTTTCATAATCTCGATTTCAAATTTACCCGCGCTTGATCTGTCTCAGCCAATCACAAAACGAATAAAGAGGCTTCATCACGTGACCCATCACTTTTTTCTCTGTAGACTGTAGAAGACGAAATTTTACAACTTATAATACTCCAAGCGAACCTACATTTTGGATCTCACACATCGTGTATTATTTTATATTAGAAATAGAACCAGTCAGATGAATTTTAAAAAATCAGCACCCTCTATAGCACACAACTTCGTATAGTTTATATTGGTTTCAATATAGGTACGACATAGTTAGCAAGTGCTTAAAAATTTAATCTTCCATCTTAACATATAATATACATGCAACATATAATATACTTGTTTACTTACCTACATATAAGCAACAGCGAGAGAGATTTGTGCAGGTTAAATGTGCCTTTCGTACTTTAGAAGTTAGGTTTTGAGCTTCAAGTAATGATTCAGATGGGAAAAAAAATCTCGGAGGTACCATTATCCCAACGAAAATATGTTATCTACAGGCTTTCGCCTTAATATGATTGTTGTAGGCGTAAACAAAATCATAACCGATACGTCCCAATAAGGCCTGTGTCATTTTTCCTCCAACTAACTACATACATCGCGAGAGTCACGTGACGTGTTGAGGTCCCAATATGGAAGCAGCGTAAGCTCTAGTACAGAGCAGTAACGTGCATTATTCGCTATGAGAATGAGCCTGGAGGGGATAAAACGATACGCGCCAGCGCCCATGGTGAGGAAACAGTGAAACCTGGAGGGAAGCAAGTTACTGCAATAACATACATACGGTGCAAAATCAATTGATATCTCTGTAATTATACGTTTTTCATACGTACATGAATCGTAAAAGTTGTATCCTAGGAAAAAATTAATACATAGGTTTTTATCCCACGTGAATCGGTGCAAGGATTTTCATGATATTGTTGTTGAAAATGAAAATGTCTTGTGTCTCTGCAATCTGCATGTATGCATACTGTTTTCTAGCGTCTGCTATCACTTTTGGTTACGAGGACGCCAAGCAGACGATTTCTAGTTCGTTTGTACATAATAATATAGTGCAAAAATGAGTAACCGTAATTGTTGTGTAACAAAACACAAGTTGCAATAGTTCGTGCAAGTTTTCAAGTTTCCGAGTCAAAATTATAAGTTGGCACAAAGAGTACAGTGGATAGCTGCTGTTAGAAGAGCAAAGTAAATAAAATAAGTATGTCTGAAATTCTTCTTAATAGTCAGAGTCAGTATTAGATGATTTGATAAGCCGTCTGTAGCTTCGGCTGGGCACTGACCATGACCGTACCGAGCAGACGCAAACAACAACAACAACAAGCAGCATGGACGCACTTCGGACACTCTATGTACTATATACATCGTATACCTTTGAAGGCACTCCGCACTTTCGTTACTTTCAACAGCTATAATATCAAAATGCCTGCTTAAATAAGCATGAGATGAAAAGGCACATACGAATGATTAAATTTACTACAACTTTCACGCTTCATGTACCATCCTACACTGCTTCCTTTTTTAGATGATATCTACAGACTACATGGATTTGATGCTACTGGCTTCCCCCAGGTTTCCTACTTTTGCCACGGGCTAGGGCGCTACATGTCATTCTCATAGCGAATACTACGGATCTAGAATATCTAGATCCGGTGAAAACCGTTAATGTGCTCCTGCATGTAAAAGTGTAGGTTGCAAGTCGGTAAACACAAAAAAAATTGTTTGATCTGATTTTTTACAAACAAATAAAAAATATTAAGCATATCGCTTCGAAAACATTTTTGTACATACCTTCTATAAAGCGTTAGGTCAAAAGAAAGAAATAGTTTTTCCAGGAATCTTTCTCCGAACGCTTCAGTTTTTGGGTAAAGGATTCATAAAGTTTGAAAACACGCGATTTCGATAATTTTTAGAGCTTAAAAACTATATAAAATCATACGATTTTAAGTACACTACTAAAGGGTATTTGTATTTTTTGAGGCTTCTTTCATAACGTCCAGTGGAAATTTTTGGCTATTTGGCATTTCAAGTGCTTGTTTATCAATTTTCAATTTCTGCCCGCTATGCTGCGTACTTACGTAAAAGCGTATGATATACTAATATACTATGGGTGTGTTCCAGAAAGGCTTTCCGATAAGTTTCCGACCACTGAATAATCTCTAATGATATCGTGTGCATATCGATATCTTACCGGCATACGGTCAGATATAGGTACACTAGCCGTATATTAATTCGGAAACCGCGAAGTTCAAATGTTTTGACTATTTACTTATTGTGTAAAAATCCATAATTCGAAAATAAACAGTTATAACTTTGCTAAGTGATTGTTTGTGTCACATATGCAATTGTGAAATCGTTACTCTATCGTTAAGAGTTGTTACTTTTATTTTAGTATTATAAATAAATACTAGCATTTGCATTTCGCGGTTTCCAAATTATGAAATCGCTAGTGTACACTAGACGATAAGATATTCGTGCCCCGTGAAGTTTAAAATCAGTAATGAAAGGGGTTATGTAGGACGACCAGCCAATTAGAAAATAGCTTTTCAAATTTCGCGTTACACAAATATCTGTCCGTCTAGTGTATGTATATCTCGCGCAGAGAACGACTGTTGCGCGCACTTTCGTTAAAATTGATATAAAAACAATTAAATTCAAAATCGCCGAATATTTCATCAGGCCTTATATTTAAAAAGCCTCAAACAATAACTACAAATTTTACATTTACTGAAAATCAATTGTATATAGTTTTTGGCACCAAGAATCATTAAAAAAATATTCAAGAACATCTTTATATCGTATCTTAAAAAGAATGTCACGTGACAGAAGCCTTTTATCCGTGATATGATTGGTTAAGACAAATTATGTAGTTTTTGAAGCGAGAAAATTCAAGAATGTAATTTGTATAAAATAAAAATAAAAATTAAATCACATACTAACATTGAGATGAAAAAGATTCTACAGAGAGGATTTTTTTTTTTGTTCGAAACATTACATATAAATAAAAAAAAAAATATATATATATCTCATTAAAGTTCGGGGGTTGGAGTGCGATGCGCACAAGGGGCAGAGCGCTCTAGTTGACTCAAATTATACGAGAACAATTATTTCAAAGTGATTTGGTTGATAATTTTAATTTGTTAGCAAAAAATTAGTTCAAAAAATTAGACTTAACTCTGCTTGAATTAAATTTTCCAGTTTAACATATTTCTCCTGTTGTAGTATACGGACATGATATAAGTGGAAGAGGTGTGTTTAGTGTTACCCAATAGACTCAAATTGAGTACGTTCTTGCGCACATCCACGATTCCGCCATATTGTAGTTTTTGTAGTCTGCTACCGCCTGTGTTTAAACGCTCGTACATACATTCACAGTCCAGACTTAGTTTTATAGGAGATGGATTGTCGAATGCGGAATTTATTTGTCAAAAATTGGCTGCTTTATTAAAATTAAATATTATAGTTCTAAGTGTTCTTTACCCGATGAAGTTCTCTTGTTTCTAGTTAGAACGCGGACTTACATAAGATTAAGGCATCTTAATAAAACAAGAAAAGACTCTTTAATAAAATAAGACAAGTAGCAAGATCCGCTAAGACTCTAAAACACTACTTATGATTTTTAAATACAAATAAAATGTTATATTTTTTAATGTTGAAATTGTTTTTATGTATGTACATAAATGAGTTGTATACTATTCTTTGTTTCTATTAAAAAGCATTGCAACATATAGGAATTTACGTATAATTTGAAGGTAAATATGAATTTTGTACAGAAAATAAATAAAACTGTAACTTAAACTAATAAAATGTTGGACATATAATCATTAAATTACACTCATTGGTACCTATAACATCGTACATATTTGCTAGATTTTATTCATTACCTATTTTATGAATAGTTTCTGAAAGTACAAATTATTTTATAATCAGGATTGTCGCACTAGTTATGCTCAGAGCACTTCTACTGTTCAAGTAATTTTAAATCTATCTGCCTATTTTCATTGGCTTACACTCCAACATGGACGATGTTCAGATGAGTACGCCTATTGGACGAAGACCATTCGTTTAGAAACAAAAAGCTATCAAATTACTAAATGCATTTTGATTTAATGTTTTCCCACATTCAATAATGTGCCCAGAATTTAAAATTATTTCTCCCTCGACCAAATTTCTACTTACTCGCATACTTTTTCCTGCAGTATTAAATTACTTAGTAGTTTTCATCACAAATGTGCATCTCTCCAGGGCGGGCCTTGGGCCCGAGGAACCGTTGGGACCCCCCTGGTCGGATGCACATGAGTGGCAAACGCTATTTTTCCTACTGAGGGCACACCAGCCTATCAAAAACGCCCGCAGTAGGAAATACATGTTTTTTACTGTATAAACTATAAAAGACAAGGCTATTTTAATTTAATCGTACATCACTGCGATGTAGGTGATTGCAATACTTTATTTTGGCAAGATAAATATTTATTAGCTATTGTTGTATCGTAAAATGAATGTGGTAAGCATCAAGCCGAATATTACCTATGCTAGTAAAATTACTATCCTTAGCACAGCGATTCCACGAGCATTTTGTGAATTTTACCATCAGACTTGAAAATTTTACTATAAGATATGAAAAATATTGTGCTCAGAATAATAAATGAAATAGCTACACGATAGTAATTTTACAACACTCGGTCAGAACTTACGATGCAGTCCCATCGTCCCATGGTGCAGGATAAAGCTGCAAGATAGACTCTGCGCAATAGAACGAACCAATGACAGCAAAACAGACAAGTTCGTAATAGCTCTGATTGGCTCTTGCTATTGCGGAGAGTCTATCCTGCACCATGGGACTGCACCTTGAGGCTGCAGGGATATCATGTAACTTTTGAGAATGTTTTTTCGACCGATTTTGGTCAACTGCACATGCGCGGAAGCCTAAAATCTGTCGAAAAAACATTCTCAAAAGTTACATGATACCACCCCATGAGGCACATGCTGCAGGATAGAATGTGCAGGATAGAACGTGCAGGATATAATTTTTTCCATAAGCCGCCGTGTAAGCCGTGTTAAGTCTATTGCGCTGCAGGATAGACTTAACACGGCGGCTTATGGGGACAATTCTATCCTGCATGTTCTATCCTGCACCATGTAATTGCAGCCTTAGGCAATACACCGTGTCGTTCCGAGCTGGGTTTTTCCCGAGTGGTTTCCCCGCCAACAGGACACTTGTTATATAAAAAGAAACTCTATACTTGAGGTGCTTAATAAGCACTGCTTATATATTATAATAACTCTCACTCTCTCTCCCAGCCGCTGATGGTGCGAGGAGCGAGAGAGCGGGTGGGCAATTCCCCTACGTTTACCTCGCTCTCTATCACCGGCCGTTACGTACGTTAGGCGGGAAATTTGAACATTTAATTTCTATTGGCTGGTTGACAACATAACCTCTCTTTGATATACGTTACCATGCGCTCTCAACATTGCCGTGCCCAAGTCAAGCAGGCCCAAAGAAGTTCTTATTCAAATATTAATTAATAAGCCGCCAATAATAATTTAAAAATTATTGCTACAATATGAATACATACCATTTCACACCATAACCTTCATCCTGAACTTCATCATATGCCGATATCGAATAATCAGTATTGTCTGTAGCAATGACAGCCGTTTCATTTACTTGGTTAAACTTAGTATCTGTAACTGTTGGCACTGGCAATGATGTTTCATCGGGTGCTTCTCGAGTGGCCTTTTGACGAGCTCGGTACTGTCGTTGACGCTCAGCTTCCGATTGATAAAATGTTGTACGAGATGTTGGCGATGCATTCCGCAGGCGAGCTCGAATTTTTCGTTGACGCTCAGCTTCTGCTTTTAAAAATTTATTTTGAAATGCTCGTTGATGCTCAGCTCCACCAGCCCTACCATTTTTTTGGCTACACTCTGCATCTGTAACTGTTGGCACTTGCGATGATTTTTTATCAGCTGCTTGCGGAGCAACCTTTTGACGAATTCGGTACTGTCGTTGACGCTCAGCTGCTGTTTTTAAAAATGTAGTACGAGATGTTGGTGATGCAGTCCGCTGGCGAGCTCTATATTGTCGCTGACGCTCAGCTTCAGCTTTTAAAAATTCAGATTTTAATACTCGTTGTTGCTGAGCTCCATCAGCTGTTTGATTTGCTTGGCTAGACTCAGTATCTGTGGTTGTTGGTACTGACGATGATGTTTCATCAGCAGCTTGTTGAGCAGCTTTTCGACGAGCCCGGTACTGCCGTTGACGCTCAGCTGCTGATTTTAAAAATGCGGCACGAGATGCTGGTGATGCATCCCGCTGGCGAACTCGATATTTTCGTTTGCGCTCAGCTTCTGCTTTTCGAAATTTGGCTCGAAATTCTCGCTGTTGCTCAGTCTTATCAAGCATTTTATTCTCTTGGTTACACTTTGTATCTGCAATTGTTCGCACTGTCGAAGATTTTGCACAAACTGCTTGTCGAGCATTCTTTTGACGAGCCCGGTACGCTCGTTGATATTCAGCTTGTTTTCGTAATAATTCTTCTCTGCTACGTCTGGTATGTACATGGGCTGTCGATGTATTAGTGTTTTTCTCGCTGTCTTGAGAATAGTAATTATGGTTAACACCAATTGCTGAAGTCGACGCTGCAGCATCGTCAAATTCTATCTTTATACTGTCCATCATATTGAGTATTCTCCCCACGTGCAACACATAAACTAACCTCTTACACTTTTACCGCTACGATACAAAAGACTTAATGTCAGTATGGAGCATCAATCAGAATGACAGCAATGACAGGACTGAAAGTCGCAGCTTGTCAAAAAAGAATGTCGGTGGCGCAGTTGATTCAGCTCGCTTGACAATCAAGGAATACTGCCAAAAGGGAAAGGCTCGCGCATTCGCGTACACACGCACTACACACCCATAGGTCCCATAGACGTGCCGATATGGAGCCCCATCGTTCCCCTACTTTTACCCCTCGCTCTCTCATCGGACGGTATGCTATAGTACGCTTTCAGTCAACTC
Organism: Copidosoma aretas; assembly: GCA_030522625.1. NCBI lineage: Eukaryota > Metazoa > Arthropoda > Insecta > Hymenoptera > Encyrtidae > Copidosoma > Copidosoma aretas. The sequence goes on from JAPYYV010024559.1 coordinate 7,887, forward strand.
TCAAGGTCCATTTTCATAGACGCTTGTTTCCAGCTTGTAGCGTCTAACGTATTGGTCACGTGATAGCTGTCGGTAAGGTAGTTTAGCGTTCAGCTGAGAAAGCTCAACATGTTCAGCTTTCTGAACAGCGTCTAGCGTCTATGGTCACGTGACAGACTGTTTAGACCGCTGAAGCCGTCGGGCTTCCTTAACAAAACGCTAAACTACCTTACCGACAGCTGCCACGTGACCAAGAAGCAGCTGGAAACTAGCGTCTATGAAAATGGATCTTCAGTACTTTGGTTCCACTGCAGCCAAGCGCGCCCAAAGAAGTTCTCATAAATTTATTAGTAAAGTGTACTACTTATACGTCCTATAATATATACTCCGAGCACTCGGCACTTTGGGACTGGGTAGGGATAGGGGTAAAAGACCCAATAGATGGACGATGAGGAAATTCTGTGCTTGTAACTGAAATATCTTTGAAATGAAAACAAACACCGAGAAACAAACTTTTGTGTATGATGCATAAATATTTCAACTGTGTTACTCAACCATTACAACTGCGAATTCGTAACTGAGAATGATAAATAAAAATTAAAAACTCGACTAATCCCTCTAGATCCAGTAGATGGACGAGTTGAGGAGGTTCGGAAGTAATAATAAAATGCAGAGATCATAATAATATTGATTTTTTTTTATAATCTGGAGTACGTAGAAATAATATGAATTTTTTCAATATTGAAAAGAATGATACAAATGGACATGAGTGTGATAACATAGGCTCTTATGTAACGTAGCCTCGATTTGTTGTTTACATGGACAAATATTTTTGGAAAATGGAAATATATTTAAAAAAATCATACCTAAGAATGAAGAATTGTTTCAAGATTCAGTGAGTAAAATTTTAAGTCATGTTATGGTGCATTTTAAACAATGCCAACGCTAAATGTAAGCACAATGGTTACAAGAGGGGGTGCGCGGTAAAGGGGCCAAGTTCCGCGGGCCGGAGGGACTCCCCGTTCCTTGCCTTGCTGAATGACTCCCGAACCTCCTTAATACGTATGCCAGTACGATTTTAGCCATGATAAGCAGGTATAGTTGACAATTTTGCTCACTAATAGCGTTTTTTCAACAAAGTAATGACGGAACAACATTAAAGTGTTCGAAGATTGCAACGTATCGTAACAACAATTCTAAAAAAACTCTGTCAAACGTGTCCACTTCTCACTAGAGCATTGCAAGACAATATACAAGACCGAGACTTAGGCCCAGTCTCGGCTCGGTCTTGAAAATCAGTACAGGCCGAGGTACAGGCACAACAATCATTGACTATGCCGTGCACTTGACAAGATTTTAAATGAGCCAGTACACTAGCTTTTTGTTTTTTTCGCGTTACTGTATGGTTTTAAATAATGATCTTGTTTGTGTTCAAATAAAACGCCCGAGGTAGGAAATAGTAGTTTTCGTCACAAATGTGCATCTCTCCAGGTAGAAGCAACGCCCGAGCGACCGTTGGGATCCCCCTGGTCGATTGCACATGAGTGGCGAATTCTGTTTTTCCTACCGAGGGCGCACCAGCCTCTCAAAAACGCCCGAAGTAGGAAAAATCGATCTTCCTTTCATTTTGAATTATCCTGATAAATTATTGAAGTTTTTTTTTCATATTAAAAAAAAGCAAAAGAATATAGTTTGCCGAAGCTTATAGCTAATTTATTGCCAGCGGCTTTTTTTTTTTTTATTCAAATGGCTCTACGATGTGAAAAGCTTCTTAATTTTAGGCACACTATCGTCGCGAGATGTTAGAAACCACCACATTCTTTGGAAGAGAGGAAAAAATGCCAATTATTTTGTCAGCCTAAGATGGTTTGAGTCACATGTTTGGTATTATTATTCTGATCTGCACCAGAAAGCAGTACTAACCAAATATGATTTTCAATTCAATTCGGTTGTTGATCTGCATTCGCATGAACTTTGATAGTATGTCTCATCTGCAATGAAGATATAACATGCAATGGTTTGATGAATACCTCACTCTTTGATCAATTAATACAGTCGCAGTATTGCACCTGCAATTTTACCCGAAATCTGCACGTGCGGTAAGTATAGGTGGTCGATGGACGACGGCGCGCAAAAGAGCAAGACGCATCGGACGGAGCGTCGGGGCCAGAGGGCATTGTGAAGAGGAGCGGGAGGGCGAAGGCCGTGGGCAGCGGGCGGAGAAGATATGCGTTAATTAGGGGCCGGCGAATCTGCGGATTTGCGGCGAGCCTCGCACGGCCCCGACAGTCCGCACGCCAGCGGGCGAGCCGGGGTGGGCGCATGCCGGGAGAACCTGGTACGATACCGAATTCAGTCGCCCCCGAATGCGCTGCCTGCCTGTCTGCTGCTGCTACTGGATCTGGCTGGTCTGCGGCCGCGGCCGGGAGACCGCGAGGCGGCTGCGGGTGGCAGTGTGGGTGCGTGTGCCTGAGCGCGAGAAAATTATATTGATGACTTCATCAGCTGTGTGGGTTGTAAAGGGTTTTGAGTTTTGAGATTTTGGTAGTTTTGAGATGGTAGAAATTATACCGCTGATACACTGAATGACGTGACTGTTTTTCCTTACTCCCTGTTATGTAGGACCAAGAGACGACGCGCCGGAACTTTTTATTTTGTTGGTACCTGTCAAAATTTTAGTTCGTTTGTTATACTGGGTTTAATAAAGAATGATTCTTTCTACTTAATGCAAGGCGTTTTTGAGTGATTGCTGAGCCTTCGGTAAGAAAAATAGAGTCCGCTAGTAATGCGCATCAGGCCAGGGAAAGATGCACATTATTTACGAAAACTACTATTCCGAAATTCAGAATCGATGTAATAGCTGAACCGTCCCTCGAGATCATATAACATCATTTTTTTTCTCGCAATTTTCATACCAAAATACTTTGACTTGATTGTATATCTCAGAAACCTTCCGAGTGATTTCGACGATCCAGGGCTCAAAATGTTTGTTTTTGTATGCTGACATTGGTTCAGAAAAATAATTGATGTTTGATACCCTATTACGGTTGTTCTAACGATTTTTGATGTTAAAAATACGGTTTCTGCTGATTTGTGAGTGAAATAATTTCAATTCGAGCTCGTAAATAGTTATATTTTGTAGATAATTAAATATCTTTATATAATTCAATAATATTTTAGATTCAAGATAGGTATATCACGTATATCAATTTCCGTAAAAAAATTACAATGATTGGCTCAATAGTTTTTAAAATGAAATAACTTCATCAATATTTTTTGTACTATTCGAATAAAAAAATTATAATTTTATTTTCAAAATGATTTCACTTCATAGAACATCAAAATAGCTTTTTTGTACGTTCTCGATCGCTGTAATATTTTATTAAATTTTTTTTAGTTTAATAAGTGCAGAAGAATGTTATTGAGGAAGCTTTTTGCTAATTTATTGGCGGCGGTTTTCATATCAGTTGAACATACTTTTTACTGTGGAGCCACAACAATTTTTTCGCGAATTAAGAAGAACTGGTACGTTACAAGCAGGGTTCTAAATAATTCCATTCGATTGTAATTGAATTGCAGTTCGATTGACAATTACATTTGAATCTCGATTGAAAAAATGTTTAATTACTAATTAAATTTAATTCTTAATCGATCAAAGATACAATCAACAGTTAAATTTGATTTTTAATCATTTACGTAGGATTTTACATGTTATGAAACACTGTAAAAGGCGCACTGGTCTTTTAACTTTCGAGAATAAAGCAAATAAATGCAAAAATGTCGTATTTTACAAAACAGTCGAATTTAATTGTTGATTGAAATAACTTTCACTCGAGCGTTAAATTTTAATTGTTCAATCGAGAAATTAAATAATTAAGAACCTTGGCCAAAAGTCCAATTACATTTCATAACAGTTGATGAATATTAGCTTCCAATGATTTCAGTCTAAAAATATATGTTACTCATATCATTTGAGCTAAAAAGATACAATTTTATTTTGCGATTCAAGATTTGCTTTAAATCGTTAAATCGCGTCGCCAGCCCCTCGGTAACGATAGCTGGCAACGCTTATCATTCGGCCCCACCATCTCCGAGCGCAAACCCAAGCCCGCAGCGACGTGGCATCATTTGTATCAGTACGTCTCTTTCGACTCATCATAAAAATACGCGAAAGTGAACATGATGAATTGTAAAACACGGCTGTGCATTAGACGCCTGCGTGCATTAACGTCGCCGATTCTAGGCCAGAGTTGCGCGACGCGACCTGTTAACCCGAGGCACAGACCGCGACGTCGCTTCCGCGGTCATTAATCATCGCACCCACTGCCCTGTACGCACCACCCGCTCTCAAACTCCACATCCATGATAGCTCCCTGCTCCCTGTGACGAGGCGCACGGAGAGGGAAAAGACGGAGTGCTGATAAAATTGCGTCTGTTGAATCGTGATTTATACGGGGCGATTTTTCGCTCTCGCCGGTACGCCGTGTACAGTTGGGTAGCCAGACGGAGTGCCAAACGAGGGATAAAATCGGTTTTTCAATTCCCGCGCGTCGATTCGGGCGCTCGTGCGTTCGAGTGCTGCTGAACACTTACAGTGAGCTACTGTCGGAGTGTTTTTTCTTTTAATCCAATTGGTTCGAAGGGACGGGAGGGAACGCTGTTCGACTGTCATGGGCGCGATTTGTAAATGCTTGACACTTGGTACGAGTTGAATAATTTGATCGTGCTCAAGACAGAGTTCATTATCATCCCTGTATATTTTTTTTTGCAAAACGCACTTACACGTTTGTACTTCTTCAAATAATTTGATTGCTTTTGACGCGATGTCATCAAAGTTTCGATAAAAAGTAGTACGATTATTGGAGATGTATCGTACATTGCCTCTCTCTGATTTTCAAATGTCCGTCGTAGGGATTTCAAATATTAAGTCTCATCAAATCTTATTGTTTAGCCCGCATAATGTTTGAAATCAATTTACTGTCGTTTTTGTTACCAGTCACGTTCTTACATAAAAACGGCTTCCCTTCAGCTTTGTGATGTATATAACCGACAAGGGAACGATTGTTACTTGTAAATTTATTTAGAACAATTTTTGTACCTGCGTACTAATTTTTTTAATCAGCCGACGAGAAAAAATACAATTCTGTGCAAAAAACGGGAACTCCGCAAGCGATGTAAATTAAGTAATTATGAATGCCCTATCGGTTTGGTTAAGTTTGGAGCATATATTTTTATCTTGTAGCATGCTGTTCCTCCCTGTCTCTCGCCTCCCCCCCCCCCCCCCCCCCCCCTCCCCCCCCCCCCCCCCCCCCCCCCCCCTCTACCGCGATCCCGCCTTTTTCGAATGCAACGCGTACAACATCACGCAACACGTTTGGGCCGTTAGTCGCGTGTTTTATCTACATGTAGTTGGGAGGTGGGTACGACCTCAATTTATAGCCCAGCCAGTCTCCGCCGGGCTAACGCTATGCACACTATACTCGCACACGTACGTGCGTACCACATACCCAATGCATGCACTCGTTTCGGTGCTTATTCCGATCCACGGATGCGCACTAGCGCACGTGTGGGGTATGCATGTATAGTAGTCAAATGAGAGAGAATTCCATGACCATGAGCTCTCCGGGAGTTCTCCGGTACGAAAATCACGTACGCACGCTTATGGGTCTCTTAAGGCTTGATGTGATAGTACTCCTGTTACTTCCTTACTTGGCTACCCCCTCCTCTGCGCGAGTTCAGTGTACGCTTTCACGTCGGGTTGAGCCGAACGAGAGAGGATGGGGAATCAGTATATGTGAACATTTTACATTACCGAAGTAAAATGTACATGAATTATTCAACTATGTTATGATTGAGAGTCCAGATCTGGAAACTGGTCCGGACATGAACATGAGGCAAGCACAATCCGATAGACTAATTTTACAAATCCTAATCAAGAATAATGAGAGTAATTGTTTTCAAACATGGACGTTGTGATCGCCATTATTTATGTGAACATTAATCCCATTTTCTCCATGATAAATAAGTGAATTGATTGTAAATTAGAATATGAACCAAGTAGGTGTCAACAATTTTTAAAATTTGCTTGGAATGATCAAAAGTGTTGTGAGTCTTGAGATATTCAATAATGAAGTATGAAGTACTGACGTAAGTGGTTATGGCTTTCCTGATTGAACGATCTTATACGCTGGTGATACAGCGATTTTAAGTCCTGACCAAATTTCTACATCGAACAGCGGAAAGGCTATTGAAGCGTTACGCGTGACGAAGTTTTTCAATATTTTCACACGCTCACAATCGGTAACGTATTATCGTAACATTATACGTATCCGTATCTTTCCTCCCTAATCCCAAACGTAATGCGATATCAAAGTGATAATCATCATTTGAGAATGTCAACTCTTTAGATCATCGTTATTGTCGAGGTTATTGTTTATTGTTTCCACATCACGTAATGAAATTCGCTAAGCTTTTACAGTTGAAGGTGGGAAACAAAAGTAAAGCCGAAAAGAATTTTCAAAAACAACTCATAATTTTACATTTTAACAAACATATAATGCTCTGTAATAAATTGCTTGACCCATTTCCTGTTTTGAAACACATCGTAAAGTTGTACTAGTCTGTTTTTCTCTACATTCCACCATGCAATAATTGAGCGGTCCCAAAATCAGCAAACAAATCATGATAATGTACATTAATATTAATCGTACATAGTCGCAGGCAAACGTCTCGTCTTGTCAAAATTTGATTGAAATTAGGGTTGTACTATTTTTATGGTAACTAAACTTTGAGAAAAGGTGCATCAGCTCTTGAAGCAATAAAAAACGCTTGAAAGAATTTGAGCCTATGTCGAGCAGTGTACAAATTTAAATGTGGCACCCATAATCATATACTTCTCGAGGTCGCCAAATAGAACTACATATGTTTGCTACATTTCGTTCTGGCTCTGTCGGTCATAGCGCGCTTCGTTCAGGAGCTGTCTAAAATATATTATCATACTATTTTATCAAACAATGGCTGCTTGACTTTAACGTGATATGGGATTTTGGCAAAGTCGTGTGGTTTTGAGACATTATTTTCATTAGACCAAATGATAAAGCAGGCATGTTACGTTACGACGACTTTTCGACATCTCGCATGAAGTGATAAGTTTGCTGGATGTCCATAATTAGTTTGTTTCTGGAATGTTGATGAACTCACCACGAAAAGTGGTCTTCACTTTAATTATAATATGAAGTACAGTTTTTTTTACTCAACAAAATCACTTCACTGAGAGTTAATTAAATGACGGAAACGTCAATCATGCCGTGCCCGAGTAAGCTCAAAATAAATATTGGATCTGTAACTTGAATCGGAAAATGTTCATTTTGATACATTTTCTTCCAATCATCTTCAAAGATTATTCTTGAAAAGCATTGTAAATGCTTGAGCCAATAAAAACCAAGTCTAATTTTACTCCTTATGTACCTCCAGTCCTCACTCATAGGCTGCCTTCCCGACAATAGTACATTACGCCACTAGGGCAGAAAGTAAAAAATTGCCGAAGGGCGCACTTGTTTTACTTTTGTGCCCGAGTCTCGTATATTATTTTTCTTGCCGAGGGCGCAAAGTGCAATTTTGCGCCCGTGGGCACACTTTG